>SJYA01003318.1:268392-289349 GCA_006410615.1 Neotragus moschatus | reverse complement strand
GGTCTGCTAAGTAGCCACTTTGTAATTTGTTTTCTAGGGACATCGTATATTGGTGTTCATATAGTCTCCTCTTCCTTGAATCTCATTTCGAGGCTCTGAAAGCCCTTTGTAAAGAGTCAGGTGGTCTCTGGCAACTTCCTACAGGACCTGTCAGATTCAGGGACCAGGGGAGCCTGGGCCCTTGAAACACCTCTCTTCTCAGAGGCTGGCTTCAGAGGGAGGCCAGCCTTATGCCCAGGCCTTGTATTCACGCCAACAGCAATCTGACATTACGCTCCAAGGTCTTTCCAGGCTGGACTCTTGGGCTCATGTCATCTCACAAGTGACGTTTTCACCTGTGCTGACCTGTGTCTGGTGTCTGACTCTTGTCTGCCCTGACACTGCTTTTGGTCACAGATCTGGTTTGGCAGGTATGCCCTCCCCAGTCCGTGTTCCCACTCACACTGGTTTCAGCGTTCCCACTCTCAACAGGGCACTGGTTGTCACTGGTGTTCTCTGCAGGGCTTAAATTAGAACAAATCCTCCCTCATTAGTCCCCTTCCCGTGTTTTCAAAATGCACAAGAAGCCTAATGTTGGGTGACTCCTGCTTTCCCAAGGGCAGTGGTTCTCAGCCTCTGCCTGCCTCCCTCCCCTGGTGGAGGATCCCTGGTCCTGGGGAGGAGAGGGGTGTGCCAAGGTGCCACAGTTAGCTGGAGGACAAGCTGCCCAGGGCCCCCGTGTCTCCCGTGAACCCACAGGCACAGCTGTGAGTTCTTAAAGGGATGGCGGTACAGCTCTGCCTGAGTCTCCCCTGTCCACGTGACTCTGCACATGGCCTGCCCACACGAGGCCAGAAAAGCTCAACCTCCAAAGCTAGTCATCAAACAGAGTCTAAAGAGCTCAGGAAGCCTGGCTCCCCGCAGGTGTCACAGAGGCCACTAGTGCTGACACGGCATGGACGGTAAGGTGACACTGAGCACACAGACCTGCTAACCTGACACGGTTTATCCACCTGCTATGACTTATCTGGTCCTCAATGGATCCTCTGGTGTGACTTCCTGTGAGGTATCCTGGAGACTACATCTTGTGCTAAAACGTGCCATAGCCATAAGCCAAAATCAACAGCTTTCAAGAACCACACAGCTACTTAGCCAACATGGTAGGATGTGAGTACCATGATTGATTCCCTGGTACCACCCACCCTGGAGGCACTCCCTATTGCCTGAAAGTCACTGGAAGATGAGGCATCGTGCCCTGGACACAAAGATGCTTCAATTCAGAGATGGGGTGGCACAGCTATTGCCCTCACATGACCATCTGAAGGACACTCTCTACCTGACGTTGCTGGGAAGAGGCCTGCTGGCCACTCAAATGAGCAGGAGAGTAAGAGAGGGGCTTGGCTAAGGCCAGAAGGGTGCCATGGCTCTCGTTAATGATTTACAAATCTGTGTGGTAAACATCCATCTTAACAGTGAGAGAAAAGTTTCTTTTATTTTTTTAAAATTTATCTTTAATTGGAGGATAATTCGGCTTCCCTTGTGGCTCAGTTGGTAAAGAATCCACCTGCATTGCGGGAGACCTGGGTTCGATCCCTGGGTTGGGAAGATACCCTGGAGAAGGGAAAGGCTACCCACTCTAGTGCTCTGGCCTGGACAATTCCGTGGACTGAATAGTCCATGGGGTCCCAAAGAGCTGGACATGACTGAGCAACTTTTTGCTTTACAATGTTGTGTTGGTTTCTGCCATACAATGTGAATCAGCCATAATTATACATATATTAATATCCCAAGAAAAGTCGATTAAACAAGCACCAACTCCATCAAGTTCTAAGCACACTCGACACGGTTACTCTCAAGACACTCCTGAGAAGTTGCCAAAAGCTAAGTCAGCTCCAAGCTTCTATCAATAGTGAAAGGAGGGAAATAGAAGGTATCACCAAACAGAGGGGGGCAGAAAGGGAACTAGGGTGAGGACTGTCTGGTTCCCAGATGTAGCCCTGGCTTCTTCATCTGTACAGCACTCCCACTCTCTGTCTCCCCACAAAATTCAGCAGGCTGAGGTTTTCACAGAGGCCCAAGCATCCAGCAATGATGTGAGAACCAGGTCCAGGCTAATTTACTCATGTCCACAAGAGGACAGAAGGCTACATTCTGCCAAAAACATAGCACTGTTATTACCCAACATGGTAAAATACATTACTAATATTTTCTGGAATGAAGCATGACATAAATAAATGAAACAAACCAGACAACTTCTTTTATGTGTATTTCTCTACGGTTTCCCCATCATTCCTTGATCTCCATCTAAAGGTCCTGCCCCATTAAGTTAATGCCAACTTCTACACCACCCTTTCCATTCACCCCACTGCCATCACCTCTGATTTTAGGTGTTTCCCTTCATGAATAAATTTCATGCCAGATGCTCTTCCACTCTCTCTATCCATCCCCCTTGTCATCATCACCCACTTTCAGGTGTTCCCCATGATGAATAAAGCCTTCAGCTTGTCCATCACGGTCTGTAGCCCCTCCCAAGTTACCACCATCATTCATGATATTCAACATGCCTCCTCTCCAGCCAACTTCACAACCTCCTAGTCCAGATTCCCTCAGAGCCAATGAGGAAGTCTTAACCCCAAAACTTCAGTCAGCGACTCCCCCCAGAATCACTCCCTACACTGTCACCACTGGAAACCATTCCCTGAAATCACAGTTTTCAGCATCCCACCCTGACCACACCTTTCACTCCTCCACTCTCCATGAGAGGACCCCTCACTAATGTCCCCCAGATGCCTCAACAACAAATGACAGAAAGAGAGCAGTCAGAAGCACAGGCATGGATTTAAAAACTTTAATAGGATTTACTGATGACAGAAGCTGGGGTTCCTCAGCTGAGAAATTGTGCCTTGGACTGAGGTTATGAAGGCTCCTGCCAAGCTCTGGGGACCCAGCTTCAGCCATTCCTTCTGGATCCAGGCATCTCATCAGAGTGAAGGGTGCATTCGTCAAGTGGTGATGAGGTTCTGAGTTGTCGCCCCCCGAGCTCTCCACACCCTGTGGAGAGACCTGCACATCGCCATTGGCCTCAGCGCTGACCAGATCCAGCCAGAATGCAGTCAATGAGATAACTGAGCGTGGAAAAGAAGGAAATTTGTTTGGATGAACTCAGGGTGTGGACATATTCATCCTCTCGCAGAAGACATTCCAAGAGGCACACGAGGAACTGCAGCAGGGAGGGTACAGGATGGGCTGGTGTCTGGTAAGAGCACTCCTCACTTTGTTCTTCTGACGTGCTGTTTGCTGGCTTTGCTTCTGCAGATCAAGCTCTGCCTGATTTCCCTGCTGGACTGAGTCTCTTAAGACACGTGCACTGAGCCCAACACATTTCATCCCTGTGCTCTAGTCCCTCATTGATCAGGGGGCTACCTCTGCGACACCCTCAACTTTGGGATGTCACTGGTTTCCACTGTGCCCTAATCAGGCCTCAGCCAAGCCATGTCCATATCAGAAACCTGGTCACCCCATTGCCCCCTGATATCGAGGGAAGTGGACTTGACTGTAACATTGTACAGATGTTTCCCTGGCAAACTTTTCCCTCTCTTTAGGGTACCAGACCACACTATCTGATTCTAGCCTTGTACAATCTTTGAGGTCTTTGAAAATCTTCGGTTAGTTGGAGGTTACTCACAAACATATAAGAGATTCTATATAGTAGAGATTAAATTGTCCCCTTCTCATGATGTCATGAAATCAGTTTTGCTTCCATGTACACATTCATTTAAATATTCTCGATCAGTATTCCTGTATCCAACATTTGATTTCTCTTTGGAACAAGTTGTAACACTTTTCCATTCCTTCACTGAGTAAAATAAAATCTTTTAACTCATGTTCAGTTCAGTCACTCAGTCATGTCCGACTCTTTGTGACCCCATGAACCGCAGCACGCCAGGCCTCCCTCTCCATCACCAACTCCCGGAGTTCACCCACACCCATGTCCATCGTGTCGGTGATACCATCCAACCATCTCATCCTCTGTCGTCCCCTTCTCCTCCTGCCCTCAATCTTTCCCAGCATCAGGGTATTTTCAAATGAGTCAGCTCTTTGCATCAGGTGGCCAAAGTATTGGAGATGAACTCATGTTCACCTCATGTTTATTATGTGTCTTGATTTTCACAGCTTGAAAAATATCTTTGGATCATTTTGGAATTTACGATGAGATGCTTAATGGATTCATCAGAACCTGGTAAACAATGTAAAGAGAGGGAAAGTGCACTTGGTGCTCAGTTTAAGTTCAGATGTTTTCTTCCTGGCTGTCCTTGGTGAAGCCAAAGCACAAGAGATGTTTCTTCTCATTTTCTTTTTTCCCTTAATTGTCATCTCTACAAAGTTTGTGTTTCTGCTTGTTTCTGGTTCATGTACAGCTGATAACAGTTACTGCTATTTCAATTCCCAAAGCAAAAGTAGAAGAAAGAACCCTCTGATTCCAGCAATTTCAGTATTCAAGCAGGCAAACCTCCATAGGTTTCAAGGCCTAGGAATAATTCTTTGTGGCTTGAGGCTCCTCCTTCTGACTCCAGGACTTCATCCCCTGACCATAGCTCTGCCCTCTAGGCCCTGGGCTCTCCCTTTAGAATCATCTTGCCTTTATTTTGAATGGAACACATGTTTGCAGCTGAGTAGCTTTATCAGCCTGTTTTCTGCTTGTCAAATTTTGGGACAGTCTCCTTTCATTTCATCTTCTACCTATCCTTTCAGTAAGAGATGGCATTGTTCATCCTGATTTAACATGCTCAAGAATCCTGCAGTCTCCCATGTGTGTCTTGAGGAATGCATTTCCTTACACAAAAGGCTCATTCAGAGATTCTCTATTCCTTGCTTCTACTGAGATGAGTCACAGCCCATTCTGCTTCATGGAGCCCTCTGTTTGTATATTCTGGTATTCTGATGCCTTGGAGGTAACTAGCAAAAAATATCTAGCTACATCCTTGACATTTTTCTCTACAGGACACTTTCCTGACAGTGAATCCTTTCATTTTAATGTACTTTTGCAAACTGGACAGGCTGAGACTTTCCTGTATCTTTAAGTCCTAAGTTCCTTTCTGAGTAACAGATCTTCCCTTAATTTGTCTTTTCTCTACCATTTTCACTACTAGTAGCAAGAAGAAACAAGGGCATGCTTTCAACACTTATCTTGGATATCTGCTCTGTTTAACTGAAATTTATTTAAAATTTAGCTTACAATTTAATTTGCACAATTAAATTACAATTTAATTTCTAAGCTAAATTTTCGATTCATTGCTTTTAAGTTCTGCTCTCCACATAACTGTAGGAGACAATTCACTTAAAATTTATACTACTGTGTAACAAGAATCCTCTCAAGTTTCCAAAATCATGCTCCATATTTCCTTCCAAATCTTCACTAGCAGAGGGTGTTGGAAAAAAGGAACCTTCCTATACTGTTCATGGGAATGTAAGTTGGTACAACTGCTGTAGAGAACAGTATGGAGATCCCGTAAAAACTAAAAATAGAGTTGCCATATGATCCAGCAATCTCACTCCTGGCCATATATCCAGAGAATACCATAATATAAAAAGATATATGTACCCGTATGTTCATTGCAGCATTATTTACAACAGTCAAGACATGGAAGCAACCTAAGTGTCCATCAATAGGTGAATGGATAAAAAAGATGTGGTACATATATACAATGGAATGCTACTCAGCCATTAAAAAGAACAAAATAATGTCATTTGCAGCAACAAGAATGGACTTTATAGATTGTTATACTGTGTGAATTAAGTCAGACAGAGAAAGACACATATCATATGCTATCACTTACATGTGGAACCCCCCAAAAGCCAAAACAAATGAATTTATATACAAAACAGAAATAGATGAGCAACCATTTCAACACAAGCCTATGGTTACCGAAGAGGAAGGAGGGGAATAGATAAATTAGGAGTTTGGGGATTAACAGATACACACTGCTATATATAAAATAGATAATCAACAGAGACTTACTGGATAGCACAGGGAACTATACTGAATATTTTGCAATATCCTATAAGGGATAAGAATCTGAGAAGATTACATATATGAACCATTTTGCTATATACCTGAAATTAACATATTATAAATCTACCACAAAAAATTAAATTTTTAAAGAAAAATGTCAACAGCAACATCTGTAACGTTCATGTTTCTACAAATTGTCTATTTATGATCATTTAGGTATTCTCTATGACAATATAGGCTTTCTCTACTGTGTTCCTCCCTTCCATTTGAGCCCTCACCAGCAGCACTTTCAACATTCATATTTCTATTAACTGTTCAAGGTAATCTAGCATTTGTCTGTCACTCTCCTCAAAATTACTCCAATCTATAGCCATTATCCAATTCCAAAGCAACTTCTTCTTTTAGGTATTTGTTACAGCTGCACCCTTGGAGAAGGCAATGACAACCCATTCCAGTACTCTTGCCTGGAAAATCCCATGGACGGAGGAGCCTGGTGGGCTGCAGTCCATGGGGTCGCTAAGAGTCGGATACGACTGAGCGACTTCACTTTCACGAATTGGAGAAGGAAATGGCAACCCACTCCAGTGTTCTTGCCTGGAGAATCCCAGGGACAGGGGAGCCTGGTGGGCTGCCTTCTATGGGGGTCGCACAGAGTCAGACACAACTGAAGCAACTTAGCAGCAGCAGCACCACCCTACTTCCTGGTACCAAAATCTGTATTAGATGCCTATGGTTGCTAAAACAGATGTGGTAGCTTACACCAACACATATTTAGTCTTGTATAACTCTGGAGGTAAAAAGTTCAGAACAGTTTCACCGGGCTGTAAACAACTTGCCAACAGGGCCATCCTCTGGAGGATCCATAGGAGAATCTGTTTCATGGCCTTTTCCAGACCCCAGGGCTCTCTATACATTCCTATTTCTTGTCCTATTTCTTCAACTTCACAGCCAACAATGTAGCATCTTGCTTCAGGGGTCGAATTTCCTCCTTCTGTATCAAATCTCTCTCTGCCTCCTTCTAATAATGACATGTGTGTTTATACCTGGACTCGATCAGATAATACATAAAAATCTTCCACCTCCAGATCATTGACTTAATCTTATATGTGAATTCTCTCTTGCCATATAAGGAAACATTTGCAGATTTAAGGGATTTGGAACTGGTTATTTTGGTGGCCACTTACTCAGCCTATTAGGGCTTCCCTGATGGCTCAGTGGTAGATAATCTGCCTGCAATGCAGGAGATGTGAATTCGATTACTGGGTCAGGAAGATACCATGGAGTAAGAAATGACAACCAACTCCAGTATTCTGACATGGGAAATCCCGTGGAGTAGGGCCTGGGGACTACAGTCCATGGGGTTGCAAAAGAGACACAAAGTGACTCAACAACAACACCGTTCAGCCTATCACAGTCAGCAGTTCCAGGAAACTCTAGCTGGGAAGTGAAGAATTCAGACAGGGAAGCGAAGAAAGCAAAGTGTTCATTATTAATCAGCTTAGTATCACTGAAAAACTTCTGAGGTAGAAAACACACTTTCCAGGGGAAGATAATGCCTCAGCATTCTGGACTACCATGCAATTAGGCAGGGTGGGTTCTGACAATCTAATAAAAGCCCTCACACAAAGAAACGCCTGTGCTAGGACCTCCCAAGTGATCCAGTGGTTAAGATTCCATGCTTCCAACACAGGGGGCGAGGGTTCAATCTCTGCTCAGGGAACTAAGATCCAACATGCCACACAGCATGGCCAAAATAAATAAATACAGTTTTTAAAATTGGAAAAAAAAAGAAATACAGGTTCTGACATTTGAAGGTCAAGCAAATATGCCTCTAAATTGTACAGGCTGTTCATGTTTGGCCAGGATACTGACATCATCTTCTATGACTAGAATGAGGCAGAGATGTGGTAAGACAAATTAACATTCCAGAAAGATGGCACAGGCAAATCTCTAAACTAATAAAGTACTTGGAGTGTTTTAAATAGAAGCTAGTAAGTGCGACTGAACATGACTGTAAGAAGGGAGGTTGACATGACCTTGTGTCTACCCACAAGCAATAAAGAATCTGGATTTTAACAGACTTCTTGCCACTTAGATCCATCTCTCAAATCTAGATAAACATGAAAACAATTTCCATATATATTTTCTAATTAGCTAATGGGGCTTCCCTGGTAGTTTGGATGGTAAAGAGACCACCTGCAATGCAGGAGACCGGAGTTCAATCCCTGGTTCGGGAAGATCCCCTGGAGAAGGGAATAACAACCCGCTTTAATATTCTTGCGTAATCCCATGGACAGAGGAGCCTGGCGGGCTACAGTCCATGGGGTTGCAAGAGTCAGATATGACTTAGTGACTAAACCACTACGATCACCACCAAAATTAAAAAAAGTTTTAAGAAAACAAGGAAGTGTAGGATGAATGGTTCTAATACTGTATAGTGGATTATTTGCAGAAGCGGCCACAATTGTCCCATTCTCACTTTTTAAAATGTGACTCAGCAGCTCCTCTAATCAAGATGTGGTGCCTACATCCCTTAAATCTAGACTGGCCTTACCACCTAAAATGTGGAAGTGATGGTGGGCTAGTAATGGGTCTGGTCCTAAACAGACTCCATGCAATTTTACTCTTACTTGAAACACCTACTTCTTATCATGCCAGTAGACATAAGATAGCCTGCTGGAGGGTGACAGACCATGTGAAGCTGAGCCGAATCAGCCCAGTTGTCCCTCAAAGGCCTTAGATATGTGAGCCCAGTCATGATCAGCCAAGTCAAATCATCCCCCTCTCACAGTGTTACTTATTACATAGTAAATCTATAGATTCTAAAAAGTCAGTAATACATTAACATAATAATGATCTTCTATAATTTTATATATTTATAACTTTAAACAAGGAGAGGAAAACAAACACGTATTTATAGATTGTGTTATATTGAATTGCTTATCTGTCATTTATGGCTCTCTTCATTTGTCCATATGGATTCCAGTTACCATCTGGAGTCATTTACTTAACTCAGTACATCTGTGCTTCCACTCTCCAATCCCTTTGTGCTGTTATTGGAATATATATATATACACATATATAGATTGCATTTTCATATCTTACATGCCCATTACATCACACAATTCTTAATTCAGTTAAGAAAGAAAAGAAATATGCATCTATATCGTCTTTTAAAGTTATCAGTACTTTCCTTTTTTTTTTAATTGATTTGAATTACTGCCTGGAGATGCTTGCTTGCTTCCTTGCTTTCACCCTGAATAACTTCCTTTCATTTTCCTTCACCCTTTTTCTTTCTACTCCTCCAACTAGGAAGTCCCAATTATCCTATCTTCATCATCACTTCATCATTCTTTCTTCTACCAGTTCAAACCTACTGGCCTTCAGTGAAATTTCTTCCTCTGTTGGTAATTTTCAGCTCCAGAATTTCCACTTGGTTCCTCTTTATGATTTCTATTTCTTTACTGGTGTGCTCTTTTGGATGTAGCATTGTCATCATATCTTCCTTTGTTTCTCTAATCATGGTTTCCATTAGTCCTTTGAACATATTTATAATGGTAACTTGAAGGCTTTTGTCTACTAAATCCCACACCTGGCTGCTCTCACAAGTTTTTCTTGTCTGCTTTTGTTCTAGTCTCCTTCCCCAGTGGCTCAGATGGTAAGATGTCTGCCTGAAATGTGGGAGATTCAAATTCAATCCCTGGGTCAGGAAAATCCTCTGAAGAAAAAAGCAACCCACTCCAGTATTTTTGCCTGGAAAATCCCACAGACTGAGCAGCCTGGCAGACTACAGTCCATGGGGTTGCAAAGATTCAGAGGCCTTTGAGCGACTCACACTTTCACTTTTATTCTGCTGTGTAGGTCATAATGCTGTCTGGTGTCTTTGCAGGTCTCACAATTTTTTGGTGAAAACTAGAAATTTTAGATAACACATTGCAGGAACTCTGCATACTGGTCCCACAGAGTGCTTATTATTATTTCTCTGTTTAATTGTTTAGTAATTGGCTGGATTATTCTGCTGAAGTCTACAGCTTCCTGTCACATGAGGAAGTCTTTGATGTTCTTCATGGGGTGCGGACTTGGGTATGAACCCAGACATCCCGGAACAACAGCACATTGTTTTCCACAGAACTCTCTTTATCTCTTCTCTGACCAAACCCAACCTTTAAGTTCCACTAATTACTAGTTGATTGCCCTGTTTTTAAAAATTCCCTGAGGGCATGTATTGTACCATATACTTGGCATAATCCAACCCAGGCTCTCTTGAAAGGTTAGTTGCTTAGGTCACTGTTTAAGTTTGTTCTGTTCTCAGGAAGCCTCCTCCCAGGTGTCACTTTTTCAGTTTCTCTCCAGAAAACTAGCCAGCCTATAGCTTTGTCTGGATCTCTCAATTAATCTCCCAATCTCTTTCCAATTCCCTTTCAACACAACTTCCACTGTTTTTGAGAGTGTCCTTAGGTTTGAACTTTTCCATACTCTGTTGCAAATGAAATCACTTCCTTTGGTAAGAGATTCAGTTTTAGGGTCTGCATCACCTCTGATAATGCAGAGCCTTGGCTCTGGAGCTGAGAGTGGGAACAATGGAGCTCTTTTCTTGTGTGATATCCTGTTTTAGGAGCTGAATACCTGAGGGTGAGGTAGCCTCAGGTCTTCTCAGTTTGCCTCTCCAAGTGTGCATCACCCATGGATATAACCCATGTAAGGGTGATCAGGTCCCAGCATACTCAGGGATGAAGCACCCAAGGTAGAACCTCTATCCTAGGAGCAGGAATTGGGAGGAAGAAGTGAGTCCCCATCTATGAGCCACACTTACCCAGAACACAGCCTTAGTAACAAACAACAGGGGGCAGAATGAGAAACACTGATATCCAGCCCCTCTCCTAAAGACAGCCCTTGGACTAGGAGCTGGAGGGAAGAGCCCTGTGTCCTTGGCTGCACCAGTCCTGAGTGGAGTTTCCATTTTGCTGAATGGGAGGGAGGAAGGATGGAGTGGGTATCAGTTCAAGTCCCTTAAGACTTGCTGCTGTCTCCTTGTTTTAATAGATTTCCTTGAAGATACATTTCTTCATTTGCTGTATGCCCTTAAGACCATTTCCAGAAATCTTAAATGGTTGTTTCAAAAATAATTTTCATCAGTTTTCTGGGGAGTTGGTCTATAGAGCATATCTCACTTCCCTGCTGGAAGTGGAACTTGGGTTGTGATTTTATTTATTTGAATGTGTCAGGTCTTAGTTGCAGCACCCAGGATCTTCCTTGTGACACATGGCCTCTTCATTGTCACATGCAGGCTCCTCTCCAGTTTTGGCACGTGAGCTCCAGAGCTTGCAGCACATGGGCTCTCTAGTTGTGGCATGTAGGCTTAGTTGCTCAATGGTACGTGGATCTCAGCTCACCCATCACTGTGTCCCCTGCATTGGCAGAACGATTCTTAACCAATGGACCACCAGCCAAGTCCCTGGTTACAGATTTTAAGTTACTAAGGTTTACTAGCTGACTATCTAGCATTATTGCAGCAACACATAACCGATGCACATCACTTACTAATGGAACCACTCATGGAACCGCAGGCTCTCAAGATCAGGAATCCAGAGTGTTCTCTCTTTTGACACTGAAGCCACTCTAGGAATTTAGTGCATTAAATCACTTCTATGGTAAATAATCCAATAGACTGAAAAATACTTCATGCAGTTTCCAAAAGTGCTTCTCAGAAATGAGTTGTACTGGAAGAATCTGACTAATCTGACTTGTAGAGAGGCTTAAAGTTTAATGCTTTAGGCAACAAGAAGGGGCCAATTATTCACTGCATTACAAAAAAAACATATACTCTCAAAATTCACAGTGGTCAGCAAAATTGTAAGACTGAAGATTTGCTTTTTATTAAGAGGAGTCATCACTGCATTTAAAAACAGTGCTTCTTGAAAATTAAAAAAAATATATCTCTTCACGAAAACTGAACTTGCAGAGTGAGATCCTCCTTCTCCAGACATTTAATCAGGTCTGACATAGAAAGTGACAGAAAGAACATCTAAGAACTTCTTTGCTTTAATTACAGAGTCAGAAATACTGACTATCTGGTATACTTTACCCACAATATGAAAAAAAAAATGCCAAAATCACCAAACAGGAAAAATCCTATCCATCAAAAGAATCACAGGAAATCAATCACATCTATCCATCAATAGAATCTTCTAATAAAGATAACTAAAGAACCCAACAGCATTTTCAGCAGAGTCAAATATTTATTTGACTGTGGTAGGTCTTAGTGGTGACATGGAGGATCTAGTTCCCTGACCAGGGATCAAACCTGGGCCCCCTGGATTGACAGCTGGGAGTCTTAGCCACTGGACCACCAGGGAAGTCCCAGAATCCCTTTTCTTGACCTACAAGAGCACACATCACTGGTACTCATAGTCCAGCAACTGACTTCTCTGCTACAATACACCCACATTTTTTAAAAAGCAAAATTTGCATGGTGAATGTTAGCAAGACTTTTTGCAATCATTTCATCATATAAATAAATCAATCCATCATGCTGTATTCCTTAATCTTATACAGTGATGTATGTCAGTGATTACTCAGTGAACCTGGGTTGGGGTGGGGGTGGGAATACTTGCAGCTAAACCTTGAGTCCTTGGGAATTCTCAGCCTAATTTTTGATCTATAATTTATAACAACAGACAAATTGAAATATCACCATGTGAAAAATTTCAAAGATGAGGGAAATATTTATTTGGGCAATCACACTTGCTAATCTCTGGAGCCTGAGTCAAAAAGGAAGCCAGCAAGCCCAATGCTCAGAAACTAACACTGAGTTGGTGGTAACAGACTTCTGTGGCAGGCTAGTCCACAGTCCCCAAACATCATTTTAGGAAGTAGATTTTAAAATCTCCAATGTGGTCTTTCCTAAAGGCAAGAGATATGATACAATATGTTTCCTATGCATATATATCACTGCAAAATTTTTACTTAAACGTTGTGCTGATATTATCTTAAAATTTTGAGTTATAAACCACAATGAAACATATGACTTCAACCTTAAAATGTGTATCCTTCTTATTCTCATATACTTCCTCCACTCTCAGCCCACTTTCTTTCCCTTTATGGTAAGCAAATGTTCTCAAAATCTTCAAATACCCAGATAAAACATTACTTCCTCTTTGAAGCTTATCACTCTTTTAGACTAAGTTTCTCTCCCATTTGAACTCCAATGGCCCTCTCAAAAAAAAAAAAAAAAAGAAGAAGAAGAAGAAGAAGAAAGAAAGAAAGAAATACACTAATATGATATTAGTTATCATTTCCATAGGGAGGAACTATGGGGCATTTATCTTTTCCTATTTATACTTGTCTATATTCCATAATTGTTTACATGAAACATGTTTTATAATAAGAAACAATAAATGTTTCTTAGAAAAAGAAAAGGAAGTCATGTTCAACTGGGTTTCCCAGAGAGACTTGAACTTTTAGCATTATGGTATTTGATCAGTGACACTCAAGATGACCCAGAAAAGGGCAGAGTCTAGAAGACCTGTGGTGCATTTCTCAAAGGATGTGGTGACTCTAGGCCATGACATTTCAGAACACATGAAACAAGTTAACTCCTGGTCTCCTCCTCACCACCTGTCCCTTCTCCCATAGAGACTATTTTGGTTTTCATTGTTTCTCTAGTTGTACAACCAGCTCTCAAAGTCATCCTGGAGCACCCTCTCTCACTCACTACCAGGTTTATTGGGTACTAATCTCAACTCTTCCTCGGAAACGTTCCTCAAAGCATCCTTATTTTCGTGGTCACAGTCAGGTCTTCATTTCTTTTTTACCCAGCAACTTGCCACAGGCTCCTGAGGGTTCTACTGGCCTAGCCTCCTCATCCTTTTCCAAGTTATCTTCTCACTGTTCCTGGTGATTTCCCTTCCCAAATCTGAGCATCCTCATGTGATGTCACCATTTTCTTTCCTTCAGTATTCATTTATTTGGCTGCACTGGGTCTTGGCTGCAGCGTGTGGGATCTTCAGTCTTCATTGTGGCATGCACGATTCTGAGTGGCAGCATGTGAACTCTTAGTTGTGGCACACATCCTTAGTTACATCATGTGGGGGTCTACTTCCCTGCCTAGGGATTGAGCCCGGGGCCCCCTGCATTGGGAGTGCAGACTCTTAGCCACTGGACCATTGGGGAAGTCCCATGTCTCCATTTTTGATGGTTGACTACTAACAGTTTTCAAGCCTCACCCTACCTTCTTCTCCTTCTGTTTCACAAGTGGGCCAACTTATGAAGAAAGTTCATAAGTTGGCCCAACTTATGCATGCTCCTTCCTGGGGTGCCAGTGAGAGATTTCAATCATACAAGCCCTTTCCCAGGCATGGGAACCTTCACCCTCATCCCACTCCTTACCCACCATAAAATCCTGAGCCAGTCTTCTCTCCCTGCTTGCTTGCTCTCTCAATCTATTTTAGGAATACTTGGGAAACTGTTCTGCCCAGAAAGCCTTACTATGTGAGAGATTCATCTTTTCATACCCCCTTGGGGCGGGTGTGGGGTGTGTGGGTGTGGGTGTGGGTGTGGGTGTGGGTGTGGGTGTGTGTGTGTGTATCTAGAAAGAGAGAGATCACATTATATTTGGGCTGGGAGTCCATCCTGTATCTTAAAGGTAACCACAGCAGTGCTGCCCCATTGTTCAGCCCTGGCTGCCCCACAAAGTACAGGACAAAGCTCTTAGTGCATCCCTTAGGACTCTCCACCATCCAGAATATTCCACGGCCAACCATGATCTCTGTGTATCTGCTTTTCCCTTTGTTTGGCATGTCCTTCCTACTTCCATTTCCCCCTTCCTTTTCCAACTCCCAAATTACATTTTCCTCCCCAATGGCTACAAAACATTTTCCCAGCCCCTAAGATCAATTAAAAATATGATGTCCTCTTAAAGTCTCCACTAACTTCTCTAAATGGAGATTTCTTCTTCCCTTCAAAGCACTTGAAGGCACGTCAGACACTGTTCCTGCCTACTTACAAGTCCTTCCCCAGTGCAAGGCTCTGAACTTTTTCTATTTTTTTTAACCATTCCTTACTTTATTTTTTTAAATTTTACTTTATTTTACTTTACAATACTGTATTGGTTTTGCACGGCAGAAACCTCTTTTCTTTACCCATGTGAGTGTGTGCTCAGTCACTTCAGTTATGCCTGACTCTTGCAACCCCATGGACTGAAGCCCAGGCTCCTCTGTCCATGGGAGTACCCAGGAAGAAATACTGGAGTGGGTTTCCATTCCCTCCTCCAGAGGATCTTCCCCACGCAGGGATCAAACCTGCGTCTCTTGGGTCTCTTGCATTGGCAGGAGGGTTCTTTACCACTAGGTGCTGCCTGGGAAGCCCTTTCTTCACCTAATATGCTTTATCTCTAGTCTACTCTTATGAATATAATCACTGTTGAATAATATTATGTGAAAAAATTAAAATTAGCAATACAATCCACCCCCACCATATTGAGGAAGTAGTGACTTTCAAAATAAAATGGAAATCTTATTAAGAATGAAATAATGTTATAAAAATATTTTGAGCTCTTCAAGATAAAGCAAGAATTATAATTTTTCTATATTTGTCTGCTATATACAATGACTGTTAAGAAATTGTTGCATGGCTACAAAAAAACTGTAATAGTTGAAACCTAGCCATTAAAGATTTTTATTTGGGGGGAATAGCAAGGTAAGATGAATTATTTATCATTCTCAGATCATAACCATTTCATCACTACTGAGTTAGTCATCTTGAGACCTAAATGATGCTACTCTGTTAAATTTAATAGCCATAGAAGAAGCAGTGTGACCGCTATGGCTCAATAATCATGAGATAATTAGTTAACAAAATGAAAATGACTCTGTGTCTCAGTCTCTCCTCCAATAAAAACAAAATTTGCAAACTAATGGGTTCAGTGTTTTCTTCCATTTTGTTTACGGAAGAGTGAAGAAAATGTTCTCACCATATGATGGCAAATACTGCCATCTTTTCTTGAAACCACTGTAAGTCCATAGTTGCTAACTTCCACTAAGAATGTGATAAGCTTTTCATGACAAGAGGGATCTTGTATACTGGATCCCACTTCAGTCACTCAGCAAATATTAACTGAGCCATCTACTATGTAAGCTGTATCACAGAACTCAATCCACTGTGCTCTGCTTATGTCTTTACAGGTTCCTGTTCCCCTGCAAGTCTCTGAGCTTTTGAGTGCACAGATCATCCTCTTTTCACATAATACCCACTACACACGCTGACTTTGGCTTCCCAGGTGGCTCCGTGGTAAAGAACCTGCCTGCCAGTGCAGGAGACACAAGAGACTCAGGTTCCATCCCTAAGTCGGGAAGATCCTCCAGAGGAGGAAATGGCAACCCACTCCAGTATTCTTGCCTGAGAAATCCACGGACAGAGGAACCTGACAGGTTGTGGTCCATGGGGCCACAAAGAGTCAGACACGACTCAGCACACACTATGTACCAGCTTGGTATATGGATCCAGGGCTGAAGGAAACCTGGCCTCATTACCTTATGGAACTTACTGATACCCAAAGACTGCAGATCCTAAAAGCAATGGAATGATACGGATGTAAATTCTATGGTGAGGTTTGCAAATCAACTGCCTAAATACCTAAAGTGAAAACCAAGCTTGAGAGTACTTCATCTGAAAAGATGTGAGCTACTACTCTTGCAGTCTAAAAGCTCAGTGGGATGTGCTCATAGATTTATGCAGCTGCCAAGGAAAATAATAAAAGTCTGCTTTCATAGCTTCTATACATGACCCACTGTTATAGCCATGGGAGGACTGACACGGTGATAAATCCATGGACTCCAACCTTCACCAAGTTCTCAAGCCTACATGGGAATCATGGCAATCAATCACATGTTCCCTGGTTAGTTCCTTTGCCCATTCACATTTTAACTTTCATCCCTCTCTTCAAACTGTTTTCAAATCCTGTTTCCCTCATTTCCTATCTCACCAGAGAAGATGCTGTCAGTGCCTTCAAATCCTCAACTCCCACTATTCTCTGTATGTCCCTGCTTCACCCTACTGCAGCTCTCAGGAGATGACAAATAGATGGCAGATGTAGGACAAAGGTTTCAGTTCTCTTGCCTCTAAAATGGGATAATCATGATCTATGTTCTGCACTGTTCCGTAGCATTTCCCAGTAGGACTGAATCCCAGTTGTCCATGGGAGAAACCTATTCCATAACACACACTTTATCATCTGACTTCATATCTCTCTCTTGACTCCCTAACTAAAACTAATGGTGACTCTTGGAATGAATTTCTAAATAAACTACTTGCACATAAACTCTGACTCAGAGCCCACCTTTGATGGTACAAAAGTGAAAGTTTTGCTCAGTCGTGTCTGACTCTTTGTGACCCTATGGACTGTAGCCCACCAGGCTCCTCTGTCCATGGGAATCTCTAGGCAAAAATACTGGAGTGGGTTGCCATTCCCTTCTCAAGAAGGTACAAAAGCACTTCCTTTCAGCAAGAGTACTCACCTTCCACTCCCCAGAGAGAATATAGAGATGCCACCCAAGTCCCAGGCAGGAGTGGTCTTTGACGCCAAAGCTCCAGTTATAAACTTAACCTATCAAGTCGGTGCTCTGTGACAAGCAAGAGGGTGGGATGGAGTGGGAAGTGGGGGGGAGATTCAAGAGGGAGGGAGACATATGTACATTGCTGTTTAGTTGCTCAACTGTGTCCGACTCTTCGGTGACCCCATGGACTGTGGCCCACCAGGCTCCTCTGTGCATGGGATTTTCCAGGCAAGAATACTGGAGCCAGTTGACATTTCCTTCTCCAGGGGATAGTCCCAAGTCAGGGATCGAATCTGCATCTCCTGCAATGGCAGGAGCATTCTTTACCATTGAGCCACCAGGGAAGACCAGACATATGTATACTTATAGGTGATTCACTTTGTTGTATAGCAGAAACCAACACAACATTGTAAAGCAATTATCCTCCAATGGAAAACAAGTTAAAAAAAATAAACTTAACCTAATCCACACTCATATTTCCTTCCCACCTTTCAACTGCAGTGGAAGAGTTGTCAATTTTTCCCTTAAGATTAATCCCCTGATTTGAGATCTACATTCGTTAGTCTTCAAGCTTTAAAAAAAAAATCATTTTACTTTTAATTAATTTCAGATTTATAGAATATTTTTTAAAAATACAAAGTTCCCATATACCTTTCAACCAGGTCTGCTCAATGTTAACATTTTACCAGGCCTGCCTCATCATACTGTTGTTTTGTTTGTTTTCCATAGTGGTTCTCAAACTGTGATGAAGGGCCATTTAAAAAAAAAATCCAGTCTTCTGAGGATCATTTTTTGTCTTGTGCTTGTGTAAAACATAATAAAAGTGAATCACTGCAAAAGCAAAAATGACCAAAGAGAAATATACCGAGTACAAGCTCCTAGTTTTAACATATTGGAGTGGGTAGCCTATCCCTTCTCTAGCGGATCTTCCCGACCCAGGAATCAAACTGGGGTCTCCTGCATTGCAAGTGGATTCTTATCCAACTGAGCTATCAGGGAAGCCCTTATATTTATATTCAAAAGGTATCAAATGACTGTCAAATAACAATTAATATTCCTACATGTTTATTTTTCATTTCCATATTCATCGCATCTCAGATCAGTAGCTCACAGTGCATGGACTGGCATGGGTCAGCTGACCACAATGAGCAGCATTAGTGTAGATAACAAAATCCATTGTCAAGGTTCTTACTCTCCAACCCTCATATTCCAACCTCCTCCTCCACCACAACAGCCTTTTCTTTCATAAGCATACTCAAATATTCTCCTTTTTAAAACAACAATGTAGATAACCCCCAGTCCCATTTCCCATACCACCATATCTTTTTATCCTTATGAACAAAGAATTTCATATCACTACATCCTTATTTACTCCTCGGCAACTTGTAATCTGTTTCCACCAGTTCAGAAAACTGTTTCGGTCATCAATACAGTAAACTGCTAGTTGCTAACTCCATGAAATACATAGAGATCTCCAGCCTATGAAATGTGGACCACACGCCGCCCTTCCTCAATCCTTTGTCTCCCTTGATTTTGGGGACATGACCTTCTCTGGATTTCCTCTTTCATCCATCCATCATTTCTCAGTACTTCTCAGTTTCAAGGATTCTCTCCGAACAGATCACTATTTCCATTCTATAATCTCTCTTACTAAATAAACACCTCCATTCACATGCAAACATCTTTTACTGATGATTCCAAAATCTGTTATCTGGAGTCGAAATTTCTCTTTGAGCTACCACTATTTGTCCCACTACTTGGCCCAAACTAACCTCATTCTAACTCTACCACTTGGTAATATCACTTTATTCATGTTCCTTAATTTTCTGATTTTCAGTATTTGTAGCTGTAAAATGGGCATAATATCTGACTCTGGATTGTTGTACAGATTAAAAGATATAATGTAGGTAGGAACATACAGTAGCACCTGACCACGGTCCTCAGTACACATTAGGTATTACTAGTATTATCTACTTCCTCCTGGATTTTCTTCTCATATTAGTCTTTTATCATATTGAATGTGGCTAATATCATAACAGATCGTTTTCTCTCCCTCCTTTCCTTTCATACTTTGACAGATATTCACTGAATTCCTGCTATACGCCAGGCAGTATGTAAGGTGCTGGGAATAAAACAATGACTAAGAAAGACAGTTCCAAGCTACCTTAATGTCCATCAACAGATTAACGGATAAAGAAGATGTGGTATAGGGACATCCCTGATGGTCCATTGGTTAAGTTTCTATGCTTCCACTGCAGGAAGCCTGGGTTCAATCTCTGGTCAGGGAACTAAGATCCTGCATATCACACAGTGTGGCCAAAACTAAAGATGTGTGAGGGAAGTGGTATACAAAATGGAATACTACTCAGCAAAAACAAGAATAAAAATTTGCCATTTGCAGCAACATGGATGTCCGTAGGTATTGTCAAACTAAGGGAAAGAACCCAAGACTAATATGATACTGCTTATATGTGGAATCTAAAAAAAAAAAAATTGATACAAATGAACTTATTTACAAAGCAGAAACAGATTCACAGACAGAGAAAACAAACTCATGGTTACCAAAGGGGAAAGGTTGGGGGTGGGGGGCACAAATTAGCAGTTTGGGATTAAAAGATCTATTGTATAGCACAGGGAACTATATTCAACATTTTATAATAATCTATAAGGGAAAACAATCTGATAAAGAATACACACACACACACATGACTGAATCACCATGCTGTATACCTGAAACTAATTCCATATTGTAAATTAACTATACTTCAATAAAAAAAAAAACTGTACTAGTTTGCATTCCCACCAACAGTGTAAGAGGGTTCCCCTTTTTCCACACCCTCTCCAGCATTTATTGCTTGTAGACTTTTGGATTGCAGCCATTCTGACTGGCGTGAAATGGTACCTCATTGTGGTTTTGATTTGTATTTCTCTGATAATGAGTGATGTTGAGCATCTTTTCATGTGTTGTTAGCAGTCTTTTGGACTCTGTGGGAGAGGGAGAGGGTGGGATGATTTGGGAGAATAGCAATGAAACATGTATAATATCATATAAGAAATGAATTGCCAGTCTAGGTTCGACGCAGGATATAGGATGTTTGAGGCTCATGCACTGGGATGACCCAGAGGAATGGTATGGGGAGGGAGGTGGGAAGGGGGTTCAGGATTGGGAACATGTGTACACCCATGGCGGATTCATGTTGATGTATGGCAAAACCAATACAATATTGTAAAGTAAAAAATAATAAAATTAAAACATAAATAAATAAATCTTTAAAAGACAGTCCCCACCCCCATTAAGTTTATACTCTAATGGTAATATACATAACTAATTAATACAGTACAGAAAGTTGAGTGTCATCTTTTTATTCGTCTCCCCTTACCCTTGTTCTGTGTGTTTTGACTTTCATGATTGA
>SJYA01003318.1:182374-212993 GCA_006410615.1 Neotragus moschatus | reverse complement strand
CTAGAACCTGTAGGCCACAACTAAAGATCCTGTGTGCTACAACTAAGACCAAAATAAACAAAAAGTTTAAAATATATATATATAAAGAAAAACTACAAAGTCACATATCCAAAAGGCCTGGGTAGAGGTGGGGAGAAGTGGGGCCAGAAACACCATATCACCTAATACCTTCAAATAAATTATTCTTCTTAAACTAGGAAGAGAGGATTTGACTGTCCTCTGCTAAGAAACCAGACTGATACAGCTATAATGCCTGATAAGCAAAGGTTAAAATGCACAAATGCAGCAAAAGCCTACCAGAAAAAAAACCTTGGAAAAAGGAATCAATTTCCAATATAATGATTAAAAATTCTACGATTGACCTAACCACCTTTGGTCTGCTTCTACCCTCTCCTTTCTTATTTCTCTTTCATTACCCTGCTTTCCTCTCCTAACCCTTTGCTTTGGAGTCTAAAATAGCTGAATGATATAGTTAATACATGCATGAAAAATCTCTGGAAAAATACCAATAACAGTTAATAAGAGATGTATCTGAAAAGGATAAAAGGATATGGGGTGGAAAGTAATCTTAATTTTCACTGTGTGCTCTTTGATGGTTGATTTTTTTTTAACCACATTAGTTAATTATTCTTTCGGTTAGAAATTAAAGCAAAAACCTGACCCTAAAAAGGAAAGAAAGACAAAACAGTAAAACAAAGTCCACATGTAACCATTGGTTTTACTCTTTTTTGTGTGCTTAAAAACTATAGGGCCAGCCATAATTTGGTATAGAAATTCATGCTATTGGCCATAAATAAGATTGGGATTCTTTCATTAAAAATTCGTTACCATGAGCCCATACTAATATAAATAAATGACTGAATAAGTAAATTCGACAGAGGAGACCATTTTCCTACACAGAAGAATTCTACCTAATTTATATAGATACTCCACCTTCAAGGAGATGGAACATAATTCCCCACAACTTGAGCATAGACTGCACAGAGTGGTTTTCTTTCTTCTACTGTACAATCCAGCAATCCCACTCCTAGGCATATAGCCAGCAAAAAAAACCATAATTTGAAAAGCCACATGTACCCCAATGTTTATTATATACTTACAAGAGCCAAGACATGGAAGCAACCTAAATGTCCATCAACAGATGAATAGATAAAGAAGATGTGGTACACATATACAATGGAATACTACGCAGCCATAAAAAAGAATGAACTAATGCCATTTGTAGCAACATGGATGGACCTAGAGATTATCATACTAAGTTGAATCAGAAACAGAAAGACAAATATCATGTTGTTTATATGTGGAATCTTAAAGGATACAAATGAACTTACTTACAAAAAGCAGAAATAAACCCACAGAGAAAACAAGCTTATGATTACCAAAGATGAAAAGTGAGGGAGAGGGATAAATTAAGAAGTTGGGATTACATATAGACACTTTTATATATAAAATGGATCACCAGCAAGGACCTACTATATAGCACTAAGAACTCTACTTAGTATCTTGTAACCCAAGAGAAGAGAATGTAAACATATATATAACTGAATCACTGCGCTATACACCTGAAACTCAATATTTTAAATCAACTATATTTCAATAAAAATTTTTTATAAAGACTGAACTACCTTTGAGAGTGTTTTTACTGGAGAGTTAGGAGGGGCACATGGCTCTGCTCAATATAATGCACCACAAGGGAAAGGCCTTGAAGCAGAAGAGGCTCAGGGAGCCAAAGACCACTGTGCACTGTTATGGGGCAGTCACTAGAGAACTGTTTGAAGGCGGACAACCCTGATTGCGGAAAATAGAGTGGAGAAAGGAGACGGATGAATCCAATGGTAAGATGAACTCCTCTGAGGAGGAGGCAGGACTTTCACCAAGAAGCATGGAGGTCTGTCTGCAGGGCAGGCAAGAACACTGGAGTGGGTTGCCATTTCCTTCTCCAATGCATGAAAGTGAAAGTGAAAGTGAAGTCGCTCAGTCATGTCCAACTTTTAGCGATCCCATGGACTGCAGCCCACCAGGCTCCTCCATCCATGGGGTTTTCCAGGCAAGAGTACTGGAGTGGGTTGCCATTGCCTTTCTGCAAATGAACAGGAAGTTCCTCTCAAAGAGAAGGCCTGTGAGATTCGAAGGGATCTGGAATGTATTGCAATCCCTACCTCCTCCCATGAAGGGTGGTTTGTAAGTGCTAAGTTGCTTCAGAAGTGTCCAACTCTTTACAACCGCATGGACTGTAGCTTACCAGACTCCTCTGACCATGGGATTCTCCAGGCAAGAATACTGGAGTGGGTTGCCATGTCCTTCTCCAGGGGATCTTCCTGACCCAGGGTTCAAACTCACGTCTCTTACATCTCTGGCATTGGCAGGCGGGTTCTTTGCCACTGGCACCACCTGGGAAACCCCCCATGAAGGGTTGGAGATACTTAATAAATGCTTTCCTTGTGGACTATGGATTAGATAATATTGGGTATTCACTTTAAATCATTTCCTTCATCTGTTGTAATTTCCTTTGTTTTGCTTACAGCAAGGTTCTCAACTTAGGGTCCATGGTCCCCAAAGATGTATGGATAGAATTTAGAAGGTCAATGAACTTGGATGGAAAAAAAAATTACATCCTTATATTCACTAATCTCAGAGACATTACTCTGTCAACAAAGGTCCATTTAGTTAAGGCTATGGTTTTTCCAAGAGTTATGTATGGATGTGAGAGTTAGATTATAAAGAAACCTGAGCACCAAAGAATTGATGCTTTTGAACTGTAGTGTTGGAGAAGACTCTTCAGAGTGCCTTGGACTGTAGGGAGATCCAACCAGTCCATCCTAAAGGAAATCAGTCCTGAATATTCATTGGAAGGACTGATGCTGAAGCTCCAATACTTTGGCCACCTGATGCAAAGAGCTGACTCATTTGAAAAGATCCTGATGCTGGGAAAGATTGAGGGCAGGAGGAGAAGGGAACGACAGAGGATGAGATGGTTGGATGGCATCACCAACTCAATGGATATGAATTTGGGTGGACTCTGAGAGTTGGTGATAGACAGGGAGGCCTGGCGTGCTGTGGTTCATGGGGTTGCAGAGTCGGACGCGACTGAGCGACTCAATTGAATTCACTAATCTCTAACCAAAATTTAGTATTTCCTTCAAATATGGATATAGGCAATAAACCACAATAGTTTCAGTATCTGTGGGGCTTTGTCACCAACAGAAATCACATACATTTCACACAACACATCACAGTTATTGCACATCTGGTGAAATACACGGGCTCCACAAAAATCACTTCAGGCGGTGACTGCAGCCTTCAAGTTAAAAGACGCTTGCTCCTGGAAAGGAAAGGTATGACAAGCCTAGACAGTGTGTTAAAAAGCAGAGACATCAATTTGCCAACAAAGGTCCACATAGTCAAACTTATGGCTTTTCCAGTAATCATGTATGGATGTGAGAGCTGAACCACAAAGAAAGCTAAGTGCCAAAGAATTGATGGTTTCAAATTGTGGTGCTGGAGACGAGTCTTTAAGAGTCCCTTGGATATCAAGGAGATCAAACCAGTCAATCCTAAGTGAAATCAATCCTGAATATTCATTGGAAGGACTGATGCTGAAGTTCCAATACTTTGGCTACCTGAGGCAAAGAGCCAGCTAATTGGAAAAGACCATGATGCTGGGAAAGACTGAAGGCAAAACAAGAAGAGGGTGGCAGAGGATGAGATGGTTAGGTAGCATCACTGACTGAGCAAACTCTGGGAGACAGTGTAGGACAGACGAGCCTAGTGTACTGCAGTCTATGGGGTCACAAAGAGTCAGACATGGCTTAGCAATTGAACAACAGTGTACTGTGAAATATCCCTTTTTTTCATTACAACTTTAAAATTTGGGCAGTCTGTAGGCCCACAATTAGATCTTACTGTGTAGTAAATTAATAAAGAAGTACATTGCAATTTTTAAAAATATTCTGATCACTGTATTTCAATATAATTTGTTTCCTTTGTAATCCAATCTGTTTGATTTTATGTATTTAAGCCACTATTCTGATAAAGAGACCATCACCTTCATCAAAGGGTCCATGACACAAAAATGGGGTAAAGGTTATCAACCTTATGATACAACAAGGAGTAGCGTTAAAAATCAAGAAAGCTGTGGTACATATACACAATGGAGTATTACTCAGCCATTAAAAAGAATACATTTGAATCAGTTCTAATGAGGTGGATGAAACTGGAGCTGATTATACAGAGTGAAGTAAGCCAGGAAGAAAAACACCAATACAGTATACTAATGCATATATATGGAATTTAGAAAGATGGCAATGATAACCCTGTATGCGAGACAGCAAAAGAGACACAGATACATAGAACCGTCTTTTGGACTCTGTGGGAGAGGAAGAGGGTGGGATGATTTGGGAGAATGGCATTGAAACATGTATAAGATCATATATGAAACGAATCGCCAGTCCAGGTTCGATGCATGATACTGGATGCTTGGGGCTGGTGCACTCAGACGACCCAGAAGGATGGTACAGGGAGGGAGGAGGGAGGGGGATTCAGGATGGGGAACACGTGTATACCTGTGGAGGATTCATGTTGATGTATGGCAAAATCAATACAATATTGTAAAGTAATTAACCTCCAATTAAAATAAATAAATCTATATTTTAAAAAATCAAGAGAAAAATGTCTTGTTAATAGCCTCACTACTTCCCCACCATTATACTAGCACCCAATACAAACACACACCCCAGAGAGACAAGGGGACTGTAGCCCACGAATGCAGTGTTCAGACTAGCAATAAAATGACAGTGGGTGTACAGCAGAAAGCAGCAAGGAGCCTCAGGACATATAGGAACCACAGGCAAAGCACATGACGAAACAGAGGACACAGCAAGCGGTTCTAAGTATACTAAAGGACGTAACCCTTAAGGGCCATGTGCTTAGTCACCCAGTCATTTCTGACTTTTTGCGACCCTATGGACTACAGCCCTCCAGGCTCCTCTGTCCATGGGATTCTCCAGGCAAGAATACTGGAGGGGGTAGCCATTCCCTTCTCCATGGGATCTCTCCGAGATTCTTTACCATCTGAGCCACCCAGGGAAGCCCCTAAGGGCCATAAGGAAACTGAATATTGTGCCCTGCCATTCTAACTGGTCACAATACACTGGAAACAAAAAGGGAGGAAATATATCACATGATGAAGAACACTGACTCAAAGCCATTAGCTCAGAGGAAGGGCTAGAATAGGCTTTCACCAAGACCACACTCTGTTAGCACAGCATCTTTGTTGGTGGGAGTTTCATTTTTTAAAAAAATTATTATATAATCTGATATATGCAAAATATTCTGTATCATTTGTAAAGTATAAGGAATAATGATAAATGAGTTTCAGTGAACCTATCACCAAATGCAAGACCTAAAACATTCTGAATGCCAGCGCATCTACTGTGTGTTCCTACCTCTCCCATCCCTGTCTCCACATCAGAGGAAAGCACTAGCCTAAACTGGGATTTACCTTACTTTACAGTTTATCATTTGTGTGGGATTCCTCTCAAGGCATTGCTTAGTACTGTTTTTAAGCTTTATAAAAATTATGCCCAACTCCATGAAGTTTTTGGTAACTTAGCTTTTCATTCACTACTTTGTTTCTAATAGGCAGCTATGTTCTTGTCTATAACAGTGGTGAATTCATTTTTATTCTATCGTAAAATAACGAATAACAAAATTTTTATCTATTTTCCCATCACTGGACAAATAATTTATTCCAGTACTTTTGTATTATCAGCTATGTTGCCAAGGACATGTCTAAGGAGATTTCCTGGTTCACATACAGAAGAATTTGAGAGGTTATACCTAGAAATAAAATTTCTGGGTCAAAGAATATAAGCATGTTCAACTTCACAAGATAATGCCAAGGGGACTTCCCTGGTGGTCCAGTGGCTAAGACTCCACACTCCCAAGGCAGGGAGCCTGTGTTCGATCCCTGGTCGGAGAACTAGATCCCACATGCCACAACTAAGTGTTCCCATGCTGCAACTAAAGATCCTCGCACAACAAAATAACTAAACAAAATATGTTTAAAAAAGATAGTGCCAATTTTATTTTCTAAAATGATTTTACCAAATGTGTACTCCCCTCAACAAGGTACATAGAGGGGTGGCATGGGGTGGGAGGTGGAAGGAAGGTTCAAGAGGGAGGGGATATATGTATACCTATGGCTTATTCATGCTGACGGATGGCAGAAACCAACACAACATTGTAAAGCCATTATCCTCCAATTAAAAATGAATTTTAAAAATTTTTCAAAAAAACAAGGTACATCAATTCCTACTCATCCATGTACATACCAATACTTGATGCTATCAGATTTCATAACGTATTGCCATCTTTGCACACTCAAGACAGCATACTGCTTCATCCTATTAGGGGCATAGAAGTGTCAGCAAGTGCCCAAAGTTTTATCAGTACAACTCATTCAAAGTTAATCAAGGTCTTAACCTAAGTTCTCCCTGAAATGCAGAGCCTGAGACAAGGGTTTGCAGGCAAGTAATTTATTCGGGGAATTGATTTCAGAAAATAGAATTAGGGAATTTAGGAAAGGGAAGCAGAAGAGAAAATCAATACAGGGGCATATTTTCAAGTTGGCCACAAACTGTAGGCAATGGGGGCTTTCACCTTTCTTAGACTCTATATGAATGTCTTAGAAGCTAATAAAACTAAAATACAGTTCCAAATTATCTAGTCAAGGCTGGGAGAAAGAAGCCTTTATCTCTGGCTCCCAACCCATATTAGTCAAGGATTGATTCACAGGCCTTAAATACCCTCACAGCGCCTAATACCTATGTGAGTGCCAGGCAGTCCCAACAGGCCTCTGGGTTGTAACATCGAAACAGTCCCAGGGAGGAAAGTGAGCTATCCACTGTACGGTTCAAGCAAGGTCCTGTCTGGTTACACCCACGTGAAATTGGTTGCAGGATCAATGGCTTGACTAAAAGGGAGGCTGAAAGGATGCACAGTGAGACACAAGATGTGCCCAATAGATGCAACTACTAAGTGGCAGGGATGGAACACAAACACGTGTCTATCACAGTTCAAACAGTAGGCATTTGGCACATGGTATGTAAACACTGTCCACTGCCTACCCAACAGCCTTCACTACCTTTCTTCAGCTAGGACAACAATACGCTCAGGAAGCCAGCAAAGAGCTCTGAAATGGAGCTGGCACAGTAGCTGCAGGGCTCTGTCATGAGTCCAGACTCCTTGACTTTTCCATTCTCACCACATCAGTGCTGACATACATCCTCAGTCCAAGACGGCTCTAGCCATCATGCCTGCATTCCAGGCTAGCAGCTGGAGGAAACAAGTATGCAAAGGACCCTCCTCCCGGCCAAGCCATCTCTCTTTAGGCAGGCTAACTTAGAAGTCCCCACACAACACAACGGTTCTCTGTGGCACCGCTCAGTCAGGATCACACCTCGGTACAAGAGATGCTGGGTCACAGACACCATTCAGTGGATGCGTCAGCACCAGGAATAAAACTGCACCATCACTAAGGGAGAAGGCGACACTGAATGGCAACTAGAGGTCTCTGCAAAGTAGCCGGTTGATGTGGGGCAAGCTCTTAATCTATACTGCAGTCTTCCTCTTTGTACATTGGAAGTAAAAGTACTACTTCACAAAGTTATTATGAGGACCAAATGAGATCATGTAAATAAAATTGCACAGTTGCTGGGATGCAGAAAATGATGAATAAACGCTAGCAGTGCAAGCTCGGATAACTGATCTTATCGGTGTTCTTGCATTTCTCAGGCTTGAAGGTGCTGGATGCTGACTCACTCCCATAATGCTCATAAGGGTTTAAAGTCAGAGTGGAGGCTTAGTAATTTACAATGAGAAATGTAACTTTCACACAGACCAGACAGCCTGACCAGTTTATTCGCTCCCTGAAGGCAACAGACATGGAGAATCATAAGGTTGACTGCCAAGCACGAAATCAGGAGAAACAGAATTCATTATACAATTCAACTATTTAATGGCATTAGGCTTGGACACTCTCCTGCATCTGTTTCCACAACTGAGTTTATCTAACCTGCCAGGTCCGATGATCAGGGTGGAAGTATCACAGGTAACCTCTCCCCTGGACAGTGCTGGGAGGTTTTACCAATGGCTGGCAAAACTCACCAAGAATGTAGAAACTGTGTGAAACCCTGAGGGTAAACTCCAACACTTTTGGCATCAGCAAATTCATTCTGAATAGGAGGCCCTATAAACCTGGGATAACTTTGGAAAAGTCAGAAGTAAGGGAAAATGGGGCAGCATGAAACCACTTTAGATTTATTGGATTAAAAGTTGAATTCATTTTTTACTTTAAAATGGAAATATTTTAGATGCTTCATATCAGAGATAAGAGAGAACATTAAAATAATTAAAAACATAAATGCTACAAATTGAGCAAACAAAACTATAACAATGTATATATACATGCATGTGCCAGAATCTCACTTGTGACAATTTTTTATCTTCTAGGCTGTACATATACCTTCTCTTGCCACAGTTTTGCTCTAAATAGGGTACAATAAAAAGCAGAAGAACAATGTGGCATAAAGGAAAGAGTATTAAACTTTGGCATCAAAGTTGCTTTTCAGTCTTGGCTTGACCTCTTGTAAATAATGGGATCTGAACAAGTTATTTAATGTCTCAAAACATTTTCTCCTGTGATAGAGTGCAAAAAATAGCCCCTGTTTTTATCCCTCTCTATATCCATTTCTTTGGTCATAACCTTGTAGGGTCCTCCCACACTGACTCTGGACCTAACCATGGGGCTTGCTTTGGCCAACAGGACAAGGCCAAAGTGAGGGTATGCCAGTTATGCATCTAGGCCTCAAGAGACCTGTTCATTTCCATTTGTTCTTTCCTGCACCTCTGCCAGCTGCCCTGAGGACACAACCAGGTAGCCTGCCAGAGGGTGAGAAACATGTGAAACAGAGCCCAGGCACCAGCTACTCCACTCAAGGTTAGTCTAGGAATATTGCTCAGTGATTTAAGAAAAAAGAATGAAATAATGCCATCTGCAGCAACATGATGGACCTAGAGAGTATCATCTTAAGTAAGCCAGACAGAAAAAGACAAATATCATACAGCACCACCTATATGTAGGATCTAAAAAAATGATATAAGTGAACTTATTCACAAAATAGAAAGACTCACAGAACACAAATGTATGGTTACCAAAGGAGAAATGGGAGAGGGGAGGGATGAATTATGAGTTTGGGATTAAAACATACACTGCTGCTGTTAAGTCGCTTCAGTCGTGTCCGACTCTGTGCGACCCCATAGATGGCAGCCCACTGGGCTCCCTCGTCCCTGGGAATCTCCAGGCAAGAACACTGGAGTGGGTTTCCATTTCCTTCTCCAGTGTGTGGAAGTGAAAAGTGAAAGTGAAGTTGCTCAGTCATGTCCGACTCTTAGTGACCCCATGGACTGCAGCCCACCAGGCTCCTCCGTCCATGGGAGTTTCCAGGCAAAAGTACTGGAGTGCGTGCCATTGTAGATAACCAACAAGGACCTACTGCACAGCCCAGGGAACTATACCTAATATCTTATAATAACCTATAATGGAAGAGAACGTTACAAAAAAGTGTGTGTGTGTGTGTGTGTGTGTGTGTGTGTGTGTGTGTATAAACTGCAAAAACTGAAAGGGTTAGCCTCCATCAGCCAATATCCAGATAAACCCAAGACATGTGAACAATCCCAGCCAAGATCAACAAAACAGCCTAGTTAACCCCCAGCTGACCTAGACACATGAGCTTATAATACGCACATTGTCATATGCTACTGAGATTCTATGGTTGCTTGTTAGGCAGCATTATTATGGCAGCAAATAACTGATACCCACATATCTGATATATTAGAGGTTACAACAGCTAAATGAGATATCAAAGGTAGAATGAGCAATATACCAAAAATATATATATAGCTATTTTGGGGGACAAGTTTCTACTTTTAAAAAAATACAACCACATTCTTGAAATTATACCCAGGTCACTAACATAAGTTTTTGGATGTTTCTAAACCATTTAGTCTCACATTTGCAGACAGTCTCTTGTTTTACTCTCCCAAAAAAGTAAAAACATCTGCAGACCATGTATTCTACTAATTGAACTTTCAAAGAGCAGGCAAACTATTTTTCCACCTCCAATCATTTTGAAGAGGGGGGTATTGTTTGCTGTAGCTCACCACTGGTCTCACATAGAAATAAAAATGTAATTTAATTCGAATTTAAAATTAATGTGTTTTTAGAAATGTGCAATGCCTCCCAGCCCCACCCTAGACTGTACAATCTCTAGAATAGTATATCCTCTCAAGAAAAAATCACATATAAGAAGAAAGAAACTCATCTCACAAAATCATCTTTGAGCTGGTATAAGGGCAAGCTGCAATTTACCTCTGTGATTAGAAAAGAAACATAAATAGAGATAAATGGGCGGATGTATAGACTCCCTATTCATTCACCTCCATTTGGATAAGAGATTAAAATAGACCTCAGTGTAGCATTTTCTCTTGTTTCCTAAGTAATTAAGCCTGGCAAAACAAAAAGTACAACGCTATACACTTCACAAACAATGATGTACATAATGAACTAGATTCACTCCATACCACAGAGTCTCAAAATGTGAGAGAGACATGGTTCACAAAGCTCTTCTCAGTATCTGAACAATCCTCAAAATTGAAATGTGTATTTCCGCTAGGAGCCCCAGCTTCCTGTGTGTTTAATATAAAGTGTATACAGACTGATGGAACTTTAAATAACTGAAATTAAACATTTAAAAAATAAAAAAAACAAGGGTGGTCCCTAGACCAGCAGCACCATGAGAAGTAGTGGAACATGTACTACAAAAAAAGTTTGAGATGATCCTTAGCGCACACATGAAAGCTGAAGTTGATGAAGGAAAAGAGAGCATATCTCTCACTGTCAGCCTGGAGACTTGTTAGAAACACAAATTCTTGGGCTCTAACCCTTAGGTCCTAACCCTACAGAATCACAAATTCTGAAGTCAGGATCCAGCAATCTTTTTAACAAGCTCTCCAGGTGATTCCCATGCCTGCTCAAGCTTCAGAACTACCTATCTAGACAGCACCAAAGCTGCTTCCAGCATTTTCTGGGGACTGACATCACCTGGAGCGCATGAGAACTGCAGACCGTCATGCCTCACCCAGAGTTAGTGAACTGGAATCTCAGCTATAGAAAGATCTTCCAGTGAATTGTCTGCACGATAACTTTCACGTAGTGCCGTACTCATACCTGTCCAGTGGTTCCTGTTCTGGGCTGAATTGTGCCCCCACACCCCAAACCCCACTCAGATTCACAAGTTGAAATCCCAACCCCTAGTACTTCAGAATCTGTGCATGGAGACAGCTTTTATAAGGAGGTAATGAAATCAAAATGAGAGGTGGGCCCTAATCCAATATGACTAATGTCCTTGTAAGAGGAGATTGGGACACAGATATATCAGAGGAAAGATGAAAACAGTGAGAAGGCGGCCATGTACAAGGCAAGGAGAGGGACCTACCTCAGAAGATGGCAGCCCTGCCAACACCTTGATCTTGAACATCTAGCTCTCAGAACTGTGAGAAAATAAATTTGGTTTCTAAGTCATCTAGTCTGTGGTACTTCATTTTGGGAGCCGGAGCAACCGATAACAGCTCCCAAAGTCAGGTGCATACTGCGATCATCTGGGGGAGGTTTCAAGTCCTGGCACCTCTGTCTCACTCCCAGAGGTTCCAATTTAGGAAGTCCAGGGCTGCTGCTGCTGCTGCTAAGTCGCTTCAGTCGTGTCTGACTCTGTGCGGCCCCATAGATGACAGCCCACCAGGCTCTGCCGTCCCTGGGATTCTCCAGGCAAGAACACTGGAGAAGGAAATGGCAATCCACTCCAATGCATGAAAGTGAAAAGTGAAAGTGAAGCCGTTCAGTCGTGTCCGACTCTTAGGGACCCCATGGACTGCAGCCCACCAGGCTCCTCCACCCATGGGATTTTCCAGGCAAGAGTACTGGAGTGGGTTGCCATGGCCTTCTCCGGGAAGTCCAGGGATCAGCCCTTTAATCTGGACTTTTAAAAGCTCCCTGGGTGATTTTTAAAGTGCAGAACAGTTTAAGAACCACTGATAGTCTACTTTATTCATTTGACTGGTGAGAAAGCTAAGGCATAGGATTGATTGTTACATTTTGATCTCTTGGTACTTTCTTAGCTGAGCTCCCATCAGTAGGTCCCCTCTGCAAATACATCAGGATTCCTACTGGAAAAGTCAAGAATCCAAGCTGGCAGTGAGATATATGCTCTCTTTTCCTTCACCAACCTCAGCTTTCATGTGTGCGCTAAGGATCATCTCAAACATTTTTTTGTAGTACATGTTCCACAGTAAGAAACAGAGAATGTTCCCAAAGAAAATCCATTGCCCTAAATTATCAGTATCTACTATTTCTCATGTTCTTCTTGCCCCGCCAGCTAAGTTGCTCTCCAGACTCCTAGGATGCAAATTCAAGACTCTGTGTAACCCAGAATTTCGGGGCATACGTGCCAAACCAGTAATATTTTTTTTTAATTACTAAATCCTTTTCCATTTGTTCTTGCGAGGTTGTGATGCTCCCAAACTCACAGCACAACTAACTACTTACTGAAGATTTACTTTTTCAGAAGCTGGAGGATCTGACCCACATTTATAACAATGAAAACCATACATGCCATATATAGAAATTTATTTTTCTACCTGCAGTCTCTAAAAGTTACCATGCTACAAAAATGATTTAGCACCCTTAAAATACCATACCTGAGAAAATAATCCTGTTCTGAATATGCTTTTGCTACATTGTTTAATATTTAATGCGGTAGCTGGACCAATCATTAATACCATCACTGTCTAAAACAGAACCACTTTCTCTTGTGACAGTTCAACAGACTTGCCAGCTAGCTCCCAAAATCTCTCTCCAAAGCCCCTCTCCCCAGCCTCCTTCCCACAATACAAGCTAAAAAAACAGATATTTCCTGGCCTCCCCATGCCACAGTCCAGTCCCATGGATTGATAGGTGGCCCAACTCTGACCAATGAGATACAAGGGAGATTCTGTTGAACACTGGGGAAGTTATTTCTTCTCTGATAGGAGAAAGTTGCAGGAGGAAGTTATTCTACCGCTTTCTACCCCATTAACTGCATTTGAATGTGAGATAAGGATGTAATGTCTAGAGCTGTTACAGACATCTTGAAACCAGGAACATGAAGGTCGCTCCGTTGTGTCCAACTCTTTGCAACCCTATGGACTACAGTCCATGGAATTCTCCAGGCCAGAACACTGGAGGGGGTAACTTTTACCATCTCCAGGGGATCTTCCCAACCCAGGGATTGAACCCAGGTCTCCCACATTGCAGGCGGATTCTTTACTAGCTGAACCACAACGGAAGCCCAGGAAACCAGAAGGGTAAGGTATTAGTCTAATCCCCTGACACTGTTGGGCCACTGGCCTACTCCAGTGATCACCTGCTGTCAGCTTTCTCTAATTTGTTAAAGCCGCTTTTAGTAGACTTTTCTGTTGCAGAAAAAAAAAAATCATAACTAATATATAGATGTTTTCCATATATGTCAAACCCTTATTTAGAATAAGTATAGTCTGAGAATCCACACTAAGAATCATTGAATTAGAAGGTTTATCTTATAGGAGTGAAGAAAAAGCATGCCCAGGAGATGTTCAAGGGATGCCAAACCCAATTTAAACTGCCAAATTCATGTATTCATTCATTAATTCAGACCCCCACCTAATTTTATAGGCTCCAAGGATACACAGATGAATAAGACATTACCTTGCCTTTCAAGAAATTTTACTATCTTGAGCAAGACTGTATTGCAAACCAAGAGTCACAAGAGGCAGAGGAGAAAAGTCATGTTATCCAACAGGTGGGAAATCTGACTCAGTTTGGGGGTCTCCCTGGGAAGAGCTTTGAAAAAAAAAAAAAAGGATCATCACAGTTTCCATTTAACGCTAAAAAGTTACCCCCTGGGAACTGACTAAATATCTCAGGTTTTATTAATTTTCTGGGGGGAGGAGGGTAAAGGTTCATCTCTATAATCACAGAGTATAAACCAAATGATGATTCAGGAAAGCACAATTAATGATNGCATGAAGGTTTTGCATCAGCCTATTGTTTTATTTTATTTTTTTGGCATCAGCCTATTATTTCAAGGCACCTACTCAAGGACTGTTTCTTTACCACCAGGGATTTTTTTCTGGGGGGAAGGAGGGTAGGTCTTGGGGGTGATTCTGATTCTTTCAGGAACATTTAAATGTGAAAGCCTGAGGTTTCTGAAAGGCTGGTCTCCAGGGAGCTAAGGGTTTTTTTTTGGGGGGGGGGGGTGAGGGGACATTCGACTTTCCTCCCGTATCAGCAGGCTTGTTCATCTAGAACAGAACTGTGCTGTGAATTTAGACCACCTGTTAACACTGCATCAAACCAAACAGTACTGATGATAAAGCAATCAGTTGACAAGATGACCCACAAATCCACGGCATTCTAGGAGGTTCTTTCCTTTGCCACTTTTAAGCAAAAAAAAACCAGCAACAATTAGTACCTGTTTAATAGTCACGGAAACACTTGAGCTTAATGGTCGAGAAGGGGTCATGCACCCTCCCCGCGTCGATTTTTCTAAAAGCAGTTGGTGGGAGCACCTCCCCACCCACCCCACACAAACACACACACACTGGTAAAGAAAAGTAAGAGGTAGCTTTGCATTGTTAAATCCTTCTAAGAGGCAGTGTTCATTGATTTTCTTGCAAGAGAAATAATAGGTTTGAAAGCATCTCTGAAAATAGAGAAAATAAGACCCGCGGTAGCCTCCTAAAATTTTCTTGAAATACGATACATTCCAAATAAAATATTCAAGAGAGTCCTTCAGTGAATTGTTTCAACATGATCGTGGCACTCACATTAATTGTGCCTCCGGAACATTTTGATTCAGTCAGCGGTGCCGAGATTGATATGCAGCAACTGCAGTTACCTTACAGCTCCGGCAGGTCCTGGGCTGGCTCCAAGATCCCAACTCGGGCTACGGGAGAGCATCTGCCACCTCGCAGAGAAATGAGGAAACCGCCCTGGCAAGGGATTCCAGCTCAGCCTTCCAGCTTTCTCGTCACCCTTGTCCTCCAACCCCCCCCCCCCAATGCGACCTCTGAGAATAACCCAGGAAGAAAGTGGGGGGGGGGACATACACGAAACAAATCGAACATTCCTAGCCCCATAAACGCCGCATCTGGACATTTGAAGATACCCGGGAAATTAAATAGGGCCCCAGAGTTTGGCTTGTTTGGGGTCTGAGCGTACATTTGATCTTCTCTGTTGCGTTTTTTTTAAATCTAACTTTCTGTCTCCAACGGAGAGAACCAGAGGTGGAAGCAAAGGCAGACCGAGGCACAGACTGGGAGACCGCCCCCTTCCTCCCCGCGAGCCACCCAAGCATCCAAAGACCAGAAACTTACCTGGCCGTCACCTAGACCGAAGAACGCTGGTCCCCCCTCAGGAGGGGCAGGTATTCAAGGTTTAGTCGCCGAAGCTGGCGATGAAATTAGACCCCAGGCGGGAGGCGAAGTCCCGCTCCGAGCCCCGGGGAGCAGAGTGACTCACGCGCTCGGTGCCCGCCTCTCGCGCCGCGCGCCCCTCGCGCCGCCCGCCCCCGGCAGGTACCGGGTCGGAGCGCTGGGGGGCGTCTCCGGCCGCCCTTAAGCTCAGCGCCGTCTACCGGACTCCCCTAGGCCGCGGCGCCAGAGCCCATTCAGCGGGGGCCGCGCCTGCCACAGCTCGCCCCTGGAGACGACCCTGCTGGACATGAGCTGCCGTCGTGGGTCTCCCCTCTCCGCTGCTACCCGGGGACCCGCTACCCCTGGCCTACCCATCTGAGCTCAACACACCTTCCACGTGCCATCTGGACATGCAACGCCAAGGCCCGTACCCCCTCCCCTCCGGGGAAGGCAGGACCAACCCAGCAAGACCCTCTTGCCCTGCCACCCTCGGCCTCTCCCTTGTGGCCGAAGCACCAGAACCTACCCCTCCCAGAAGCGAGCACAGCTGGCTCCAAGATCCCAGGTGTGTTCTTTCCTGTAGGTCTCCCCCGCCTTGTTAAGGCTCCTTAGTAAGTCCCTTACACAGTGAGGCCAAAAAGAAAAAAAAAAAAAGAAAGGTTTGAGTTTGGATCAGAGAACTGTTCCTTGCAGGGCTGTGCCAGGAGACGGGGTGGCTCCTGCCCTAAAAGCCCCAAACTACCCCCAAGGGTTTTCACAAATCACTTTTAAAAATCAGGTGAGGGAAGGAGGTCGCAGGGTCTATGATTAAATCCTGTGCAAGTCTCTGATTGGCAGCTGGTGAGGTAGCTGGGTGGTGTCAAAAGGGGTACCTTCATCAGTCCTTAGGCTCCAAGAGGCCTGGGGTTTTGTGCTCATCAACTAGTTAACATCTTCCATTTGGTGGGGGGGGGGGGTGTTTCACATTTACAGAACAACTCAGGAAATTTACATCAAATACTATTATCCAGGTGCCTCTTTCAGAGAGGAGCTAAAGCAGACGGTACTAGAGAAGACCCCTTAGGGTCCTGATCAATTACTCCAGAGCAGCTCCTCCAACAACTCTTTCCACCTGCCAGCTGGATTAGACAGTGCCCAGACCCTCCCACAGTCTTCCCTGGTGGCTCAGATGGTAAAGATCTGCCTGCACTGCAGGAGACCAGGGTTCCATCCCTGGGTCAGGAAGATCCCCCTGGAGAAGGGCATGGCTATGCACTCCAGCATTCTTGCCTGGAGAATTCCATGGACAGAGGAGCCTGGCAGGCTACAGTCCATAGGGTTGCAAAATAGTCGGATAATACCTAGCAAGTAAACAACAAAAATCTTGCTCTGCTGGGTGGAGAAGGGTGATGAGACCACAGTCCTGCCTCCACCATATCAAAACTGGGATGAACAGCATGTAGAATAAAAATCCTGTTAGTCTTGACAAGCTTGAGAGAACCCAGAGTTCAGAAAGAAAGAGAAAAGAATGGGGGAGAGTGGCACATTTTCCCAGCTTGAGGACAGCATTTCAGCTGTGGAAGGTTGCTGCCCATTCAGAAAAGTGTGTAATCTCCCCTAACACACCCCCTTCTCATCATCCCTTTTTTAAAATTATTTTAACCAACATGACAAACCTAGATTTCCCCTACAGTGGGCAGAGACTCTGACATTCATTTCAGTGTTCCAATATCCAGCCCGACACCAGGATTTTCCTTCCCACTCCTGCCTGCTACCAATGCCTCTCTACTTTTCCTCCTTTCCTATCTACTTCCTTTTACTTTTCTTCCTATCTATACCTACTTCCCTTAATAATATCATCCCTCAGCCTCTCTCTCTCTACTCTCCAAGTTTATAAGGCACTGTTTCTTTTCTAACTTTATTTTTTCTCTTCTTCCAAAGTGTCCAATATTCTGCATTCTTCCTTACTGTATTCTTTTCAAGGTTCATCCCAATGGACTGTATTGTTCTGAGCTTGTTTTAAGTCACTCAGGTCAGTCATATCTGACTCTTTGTGACCCCGTGGTCTGCAGCGTGCCAGGCTTCCCTGTCACATTACCAACTCCCAGAGCTTGCTCAAACTCATGTCCATAGAGTGGATGATGCCATCCAACCATCTCTTCCTCTGTCATCCTCTTCTCCTGCCTTCAATCTTTCCCAGCATCAGGATCTTTTCTAAGGTGTCAGGTCTTTGCATCAGGTGGCCAAAGTATCAGAGGTTCAGCTTCAGCATCATGGATCAAAATTCTTTCCTGTCATAAATTCTATATTCCCCTAGAGTGTGTATGTGTCTCTGTGTGTGTGAGGCAATGTCTCTTTTCATACAAGATGATCAATTATAACTATTACTAGAATCATATCATCATCCATTCATTCAACTCACAATTTAATATACACCTACCATGTACTTGGCATTATGTTATAAAGATGAATAAGGCAAAGTCACTAAGATCAAGAATGCCATACACCATACACCGAAGAGTGGGGGAAGGGGAAGAGTAGACAATAAACAAAGTCAGGCAGCAAAGCTGTAAGAGGGATGTGTACAATGTGTTGTGGGATTGAGAAGGGAGTTTGCAGCCCTTGGTGGAGGAGGTGCAGTGGTCATGTATTATTTCATCAGAAGATAACAACTGAACTGAGACTTGAAGAAAGACTATGTATTTTCCAAGAAAATAATAATGGGAGAAATACACAGGAATAATTTACTGTGGATTCTTAATTTGTGTCTTTCTCTTCGGATGGCATCATCATTTAGTCAGATAATGTCTGAGAGAGCTCCAAAGTTGAGAGAGTCCTAACTTCCTAAGAGTTCCAGCAAAGCTCCAGGGATTGGCTCTGCTTGGGTCATGTGTCTATTCCTGAGCCAATCACCATGGGCCAGGTAGGTGATGTGTTCTGATTGGCTATCCCGATTCATATGCCCATTCCTGTCGGTCTGTTTTGGAGGGGAATGTAATGGACAGATTAATAACCTTACCTGATGAAGAAGGTACAGTTCCTAAAGAAAAAGATGCTAGGAAAGATGTGGACAAAAGAAACATGTCCATTATATGTATACAATCATTTCCCTGAAAAATCTCTCATTTTGCAGAAAGCACACTAAAAGTAACAAGACTTCTGGAAAAAAATAGAGTTGGGGCAGATCACCCAAAATGTATGCAACCTTATTAGCAGAACATTAATAAAATAAAAAAATGAATGTCTCAGACACAACAGTTTGATATGGCAAAAGGCTATCCATAGAATATTAAATGTGCAATAAACCAACACAGCGGAAATTCTGACTTGATAGAGCTGAGACAGCACACAAGGACGTGGAACTCAGACCTGAGCTTGTCATTAAGGTAAGCACAGGAGGAAGTGCAATCTACCTGGTGCAAGAACCATAAGTAAGGCTTCCTTGGGGAGGAAGCCCCTTGGTACAGACTCTCACTTTTCATTTTCTTAAAATAAAGCTAAGACGGCTTCTGACTGTGCAGCAGCCAAGTTGAGTCTTTTTTCCTTTCATGCTGAAGGTTATAATTATACTCCAATACAGTTTCCACATTATATTGATTTTGTTCCCCTATTGCAACTACATATAAACAATTCTTATAGAAAATGTGTTTGACCGGAAGAGATGGTATATATTTATTTTCTATCAAATAGTTATCAAGCACCTGTGATCTAATCTGGTCTTGTGATTTTAAATTCCAATTATTTGCTAATGACTCTCAGATTTCTATCTCCTGCCCAGAATTTCCTCTGAATTCCAGACACTAATCCAACAACCTGCTTAATATCCTCACTTTGATGGCTAAATGGGCTTCCTAGTTGGTGCAGTGGTAAAGAACCTGCATGCCAACACTGGAGAGAGGAGAGATTCAGGTTCAATCCCTGGGTCTGGAAGATCCCCTGGAATAGGAAATGGCAACCCACTCCAGTATTCTTGCCTGGAAAATGCCATGGACAGAGGAGCCTGGTGGGTCCATGAGGTCGCAAAAAGTTGGACACAATTAAGTGCACACGCCTGGCATGACATTGATGGCTAAATAGGAGTCTGCAACTTGCCTTGTATACAAAATCCAACTCTTGATATATTCATCAGATTTCTCCTTCTCAGGTCTTCCTCATCTTTTTGAATGGAAACTCCATCCATATGGACACTCAAGCTAAATATCCTTAGATCATTTTTACTTTTTCTCACACCTCACATCCAATTCACCAGCAAACCCTGCCTATTCTACCTCCAAGACACATCTAGAATCCAACCACTTCTTATTACCTGCACTGCTACCATCTAGTCCAGCCACCATTATTTCTGCTGTATTATTACAAACAGTCCAGCTAGTCTCCTTGGTTCTGCCCTTTGATCCCTCTGATCTCTTCTCCCACAGTGGCTGGAATTATCCTTTAAAAATACAATTCTATGTTGACTTGAATATATATACAAGAGTATCTACAAGATATAAGTGATAGTATATACAAGAGTATTGATAGTGTATATATTATCAGTATGACATCACTGTAGATGTTGGCCTTGGTCACCTGGCCAAAGAAGTATTTGGCAGGCTTCTCCACTTTAAAATTAATTTGGGGAGACTTCCCTGGCAGTCCAGTGATTAAGACTCTGCACGTCCACTGCAGGGGGCCATAGGTTCAATCCCTGTCTTGGGAACTAAGATCCCATATACCACACAGCCAAAAACAAAACACAAAATAAAGTTACTGGTCTTCTTTCCCTTTTTATACTGTACATTTTGGAAGAAAATCACAACCCACCCTTTTAAAGGGTGGGAAGTTATTTTCCATCTCCTTAAATGTAAGGTATCTGCATAAATTATTTGCAGTTTTTTCTGAACATGAAATTTGTCTAGTCTCTATAATTTATTATTAATTTAATCCTTAATTTATTTTAAAAATGATAATTCTAAACATGTCATTCATCTGTTCAAAATCTCCCATTGCCTGTCTCCCTCAGAGTAAAAACCAGATTCTTACAATGGCCACCAGGTTCCTACATATTCTAGAGTTCACCACCGTTCTGAGCCTGTCATCTCCCACTGTCTCCCTAGTTTCCTCCATTCTGTTCATACTGGCCTTCCTGCTCTTCCTTCCACATATAAAGCTGGTGCACTAACTGTTCCCTCTGCCCAGAACTCTCTTCCCCCAGATATCACCAGGGCTTGTCTCTTAACAACTTAAGGTTTCTCTTCAAAAGTCATCTATCCCTAGGACTTCCCTGGTGGTCTGGCAAGTAAGACTCTACTCCCAATGGAAAGAGCATGGGTTTGATCCCTGGTCAGGGAACTAATGGCACCCCACTCCAGTCCTCTTGCCTGGAAATCCCATGGACGGAGGGGCCTGGTGGGCTGCAGTCCATGGGGTCGCTTGGAGTCTGACACAACTGAGCGACTTCACTTTCACTTTTCACTTTCATGCATTGGAGAAGGAAATGGCAACCCACTCCTGTGTTCTTGCCTGGAAAATCTCAGGGATAGGGGAGCGTGGTGGGCTGCCGTCTCTGTGGTCGCACAGAGTCAGACACGACTGAAGCGACGTAGCAGCAGCAGCAGCAGCAGCAGGGAACTAAGATCCCACATGCCACATGCAGGCAGCCTAAAAAAAAATGTCATCTATCCCTGAAGTCTTCCTTGACTACCAAATTTAAAATACTAGCTCTCTCTCCTAACCCCAGCACCCCATTCCCCATTCCTGCTTTATTCCCCCTATAGCTTTTATCCCATCTGACATAATAAATATGATATTCACTTATTTCTTTATTTTCTGTCTTCTACTTGTACAATATAAATTCCATGAAAACATGCATTTCTACTTTACATAATGGAGTATCCCTAGTGCCTAGAACAGAATCTGGCAAGTAGTAGGCAGTCAAGAAATATTGGAGTGCATATTTGCCTGCTATATGCCAGGAATTGTTCCAGGCATTAGGAATACAACAGTAAATAAAAAAGTTAAAACAGATTAAGCCTCCCTATCATATGCGTGTGACTCCCTAAATACTACCTTCTAAAAAGCAAGACCTGTTTTAGCTATTCAACATGAACAAGCAAAGTTGTTATGCTTAAGAGAACAAATAATGAATATTATGCAATAAGGCTCCCCCTACAAGCTTATTAATGCTTGTAAATTAGAAAAAGTCTGTTTGCTATGTTGCTTGATTTTTTCTTTAAATCTGAAAAGTCCGATTAATCATTAAGTCTGCTTCCACTGAACCCTTTTTCACTGGTAGATGGTTCTATAACATCTTGGCATTAAACCATCACAGTTCAGTTTAGTTCAGTCACCCAGTCGTGTCGGACTCTTTGCAACCCCATGAATCGCAGCACACTAGGCCTCCCTGTCCATCACCAACTCCCGGAGTTCACTCAGACTCGCGTCCATCAAGTCAGTGATGCCATCCAGCCATCTCATCCTCTGTCATCCCCTTCTCCTCCTGCCCCCAATCCCTCCCAGCATCAGAGTCTTTTCCAATGAGTCAACTCTTCGCATGAGGTGGCCAAAGTACTGGAGCTTCAGCTTTAGCATCATTCCTTCCAAAGAAATCCCAGGGTTGATCTCCTTCAGAATGGACTGGTTGGATCTCCTTGTAGTCCAAGGGACTCTCAAGAGTCTTTTCCAACACCACAGTTCAAAAGCATCAATTCTTCAGTGCTCAGCCTTCTTCACAGTCCAACTCTCACATCCATACATGACTACTGGAAAAACCATAGCCTTGACTAGACGGACTTTAGTCGGCAAAGTAATGTCTCTGCTTTTGAATATGCTATCACAAGCTGACTATAAATCTATAAATCTATTTTGTCATGGGAAAAATCTATTATTATAAGTACCTGACATAAAATAAAGGGTCTGGAAAATAAATAAATAAAAGGTCTGAAGAGGAAAATTACGAGAAGTCTGTGCGATACTGAAATTAACATGATCAGAGTAACACACTAGTATTATGGGGGCAGCACATAATTAAATGAGACAGACAGAGAGAATGGGTTGTAAGCTCAGAGGAGGAGTAATAATTTGTGGGTGGAGAAGCTGGATCTAAGGGTTGGGTATTTTTGCATTTCTAGTGCATTGACTACAGCACTCCTGGAGTTGGGAAGTGTCATGTTATGATAGCTTGTAGGCTTTGCTCTTCCTGTACCTCCTTTTATCTTCTGGTTCATCTCTAGGCTTTTGACATCAGGGGTGGCCAGGAAGGCAGGGACGGTTGGGCTGCTTCAGATAGCTTTTCCCTCTAAGTATCAGGAAATGTTTTCTTATGAAACCAAACACTAACGCATCATCAAGTGGGGAGGTATTGATTTTGCTCACTTGAGTTTCATTATTCCCCTTGAGGGTCTTTCAGTCTTCCACTTATTCCCACTACCACTGTGGCCCCCAGAGGCTCACTGTTCCCTCATTAAAACTTTGCACATGCTGTACACCTGAAACCAACAAGCTCTTGTAAACCAACTATAATTCAATTGAAAATTACATGAGATTTTAAAACATAAAATATAAATACATGACTTTTAAAATTAAAAAAAAATTGACATGGGGTTGAACAGTTGTGACAATGTAAAATTTTTAGTGAGATTCCTATAACACACAAAGAAGAAAAAAAAAGTATTGTAGAATGAACCAATGATCTCCGTTAATAAAGAAAAAAGCATTAATCTAATATTTATTTATGGAGATTTTCACACATATCATGATATTCCTTTTAGTAGCCCTAAATGATAAGGTAGCTATTATTATGCCCATTTTACTGATGAGAAACCTGAGGCTCAGAACATTTAAATGCTTTGTTCATGGGCACTTAGCCAACTCTAGTTTGAGCTAAAGTTCAAACTAAGGTCTGTTCTTCCATGAGTTTGGTGCTTATATCAATTAGCCCTAGCCATAAACTGGTGCTTTAAAAAATCAGTGGCTTAAAACCAGAATTGTTTACTCTCAAGTATCTATGAGTTGAATCAGAGTCAGCTAATTTAGGCTGAGCTTGGTTGGAGATGACTCTGCTACATGGAGTCTGTTACCACGTGAGACTAGAAGGCTGGTGCATGAGTACTCTTCTTATGGTAATAGTAAAGGGGCAGATATAAGAGGAAACTTGCAAAGTCTCTTGCTAGGCTCAGAACTGGTGCAGCATCATTGCCACCTCATTCTGTTGGCCAAATAAAATCCTTTGGCTGAACTCAAAGTCAAGGGACAGAGAAGTACACCCAACCCAAGAAGGCACTGCAAAATTACATGGCAATGGGCATCTATATAGGAAGGGATAAGAAGCTGGAGCCATCAATGTATTCAACTCAGTGCTCTTCCCCAGGGTACCAGGCAACTTCTCCACACAGGTTTGTCATCTACATTCTAGCTACCTATAGCTGAGACAATGGATGTATATTTCTGTCTTCAAATTACAATCAAAGGACATGTCCCTGCTTTGCCACCCACCGTGGCTCTCCCAGTGCATTTCTCTTTGACAGTCTTGTCTGTTATTGACTCAGATTCTCATCTTACCCTTCCTGTGAGACTTACCTCCAAAATACAGGGGAATGGCCTCATCTAAGTTCACCCAGTGCATGTGTACAACACAGAAACCCCTATAGCTCAGAAGAACCGCAAAATTCATACTGGGGTTCCCTGGTGGTCCAGTGGTTAAGACTCTGCCCTTCTGATGCAGCGGGCGTGGGTTTCATCCCTGGTCAGGGAACTAAGATCCCACATGCCATGTAGTGCCAGCAAAGGAAAAAAAAATTTAATAAATAAAACTCATACAATAAGATACATATGGATCCATCAGGAATGGATAATTCTATGTATTTAAACTCTCCTAGCTGGACCCTTATTCTCTGGTGCCTAATTCTCTTTACTCATTTATCCAATTCATTTGGTGATATTTTATTGAGTACATACTATGAGTCAGACATTGTGTGAGGTAATGCAGAGGTGAGCAGAGGAACAGCAGGCCTTGCCTTCACAGAGCTTTGTTTGTTTGCTTTTTCCTGGTAAATTAATATGTACTGATGTATGTAAATGAATTCATGTCATGTTATACTTAACTCACATTTGCATAACTTATTTGCATCTAAACAAGAATGCTGACCCAAAATGTGATCTGTTTTTGTCCTGTCTGGCCCTGATGGGATAAGGAACACTTTCTGAGCAGGAATGGTTTCCTGCTGTCTGTACATCGCACTCCCTAACTTGTCACTGACAGTAAGTTCCTAGGATAAAACCTCTCTGCCCATAGTGGAGGGGCTGCTGGCGAAACCCTATCTGGATGGTGAAGGCCGATGATCATCCCAGATGGTGATTTTGCACATACCTAGTACACTTCAATGAAAAAATACACAAGTATCTAAGTACCTACTTGGTGCTGGGTCCTGAAAGAATGCGGGTGAGATTGTCTGGATTGGAATCCATCTCTGGCCTCTGTTTCCTCATCTGTAAAAGTGGAGATAATCAGAGTAGTTATTCATAGAATTATCATGACACTTAAATAAAATAATCGACATAAGCATTTAGCTCTGTGCTTGCCACTTTATGGCACTGAATGAATACTTAGCTGTGATTATCTTGTCCTATATGCACAGCTGGATAGACAAAAGATTTGAAATAAGTTGAAGAAATTCTTCTTCTAAGAATCTAATAATCCCATTTTAGAAGAGAAGGCATACATTAAACAATTAAACAAGAGAGAAATCACAAGATGATTACATTAGTTAAGTTTCTTTTATTTGCAAGCAACAGAAATGAACTTTGTCTTATTTAAGAAAAAAGATTGAGAGTGAGAGTAAATTCATTGTAAGGATTCAGGGGTGTTCCATGGCCTCAAAAATGAGTTTAGGTCTGAAACCTTGAGAGGGACAACAAGCCAGCCAGCTCTAGAAATTCAACAGCTAGAGCTGGGTGTGGACCCTGGGTCTCTTGAGCTCAGCCAGTAAGGGGATTTCAGCTCTTAATGCCTCTTAATCTCTAGTTTCCTGTTTTCCAAATTTTAGATTCCCAGGAGGAAGAAGCCGGTTGGCCAGCTTGTGTCACTGTTCTACCTCTGAATTGATTCATTAGGGTGGTCTCCTATAAATCAGGGCAAGGTACAGGGGTATCCCATCATATACATTGGAAGGCTTTTTTTCCAGATGTTAACAAGAAATTCAGGGAATACATAGATGGCTTCCCGTTGCCCCTTTGCCCTCATCTCCTACAGTACTCCAGACACTCTGACCTTGCTTTTCCTCAAAATAGACAGACACACTGCCTCGGAAACTTTCTACTTGCCATTCCCTTTGCCAGGCATGCCCTTCTGTTAAATAACCCCATGAATCACTTCCTTATCTCTTTCATATATTGAGTCAAATGTTATCTGCTCAAAAAAGCCTTCCCTGACAAAGTTATTTATTTATTTTTAAACTTAAAAAAAATTTTTTTAGGCCATTCCATGCACCTTGTGAGATCTTAGTTCCCCAATCAGGGATTAAACTAGGCCCCCAGCAGTGGAAGTAGAGTCCTAACTACTGGATCCCTGGGAATTGCCAACAAAGTTATTTAAAACGGCAACATATCCCCCTAGACATCCACATACACACCTCTAATCCCACTTTCTCTGCTCTCTTTCTCTCTAAAATATTTATAACCTGCAGTACCAGTTAGCCGGGGCTTCTCAGGTGGCACTACTGGTAAAGAACCCACCTGCCAATACAAGAGACATAAGAGACACACATTGGATCCCAAGGTTGGGAAACTCCCCTAGAGGAGAACATGGCAACCCACTCCAGTATTCTTGCCTGGAGAATCCCATGGACAGAGGAGCCTGGCGGGCTACAGTCCATGGGGTCTCAGAGAGTCAGAAAGGACAGAAGCAACTTAGCATGCATGCACCAGTTAGCTACTTCTATAACAAAACCCTGCAAATTTAGCAGCTTTAAACAACCACCATTTTATCTAGCTTATTGACAGTGGGTTGGTTGTGCAGTTCTTCTGGCCTGGACTAACTCAGTGGACCTCCCCTAGGTTTGCTTATGCATCTGTGGTCAGCTGGCAGGCCAGCTGATGGTTGCATGATCCAGAATGGCCTCATTCACATTTCTAGTGTTTGTTCTCTTCCATGTAGCTTTTTTATCTTCCAGCAGTTTTCCTTGGAATCATTCATATAGTGGTTTGAGGGCTTCCCTGATGGCTCAGACAGTAAAGAATCTGCCTGAAATGTGAGAGACCCAGGTTCAACCCCTGGGTTGGGAAGATCCCCTGGAGAAAGGAATGGCAACCCACTTCAGTATTCTTGCCTGGAGATTTCCATAGACAGAGTAACCTGACAGGCTATAGTCCATAGGGTCATAAAGAGTCAGACACAACTTATCGACTAACACTCTTTGAGGATCCAAGAACAATAAGGGAGTAAGCCTCAGTGAGCTAGCAATTTTCAAACCTTGCTTGTATTTGTATCTTATTTGCTAGTGTCCTTTTGGCCAAAGTAAGTCTTGTGAACAGCCTAGATCTAATGGGTTGAGAAACAGACTCCGATGCTTAGTGAGAAGAGCTGCAAAGTAAAACAGTAGAAGGGTGTACAAACAGGGATGGAAAAAATTCATGGCCATATTTGCAATCTATCACATCTTTAATATATCATGTAGTTTACTGATTATTTTGCTTACTGTAAAAATAACTCTCCATTCACTCATAAATCCCTGCCACAAGAATAACACCGGATGCAGAGAAATTTTTGTGGAGTGATTAGTTTCCGTTTCTGTGCCCACAGTGAAGAAATGGAGTCTATTTATGTGAGAGGCTTTTCTTTGAGTTGGGCCCATCTAATGCCACATTTGTGTCTTACAAATTCTGAGTAGTCTTTTAATTGTTTTAATAGCACAATATATTAACCACTCGTAATTGCATAGATAAAATCCACGTTTCACATGAACATTTAAATGAATGCAAATCAACCTAATGGCCTCTCCTAGGGGGAGGATTATCATGCAATGAACATTTGCTCTAACTGATATTATATATGCAAATGAGATTTGAATTTTGATATACTTTCACATGGACATATTTTCAGTTCAATGCAAATCTACTTATAGTGTATCATTAAGGCTGAATCAGTCTCTTTTCTAGTGTGTCTGTGTGTGTGGTTAATGTTGATACAGACGATGAAGCTTAATTTTCAGAATATCAGATGCTCTATTCTGCTCACCACTCCCCCCTTCCCCACCCCCAATGTCAGCATTATTATGGAGAACTTTATTTTTTAGACGGGGACATGATGTCTTACCTACCTACATACATTTTTTATCCTTTTCTCTTTTTCAGCCACCCTCTCCCACTTTCTCCAATGCCACCCTATACTTTTGCGTTTGTTAAGATTATTATAAAGACACAATGTTGTCATCAGATCTCACTTGACTTCTCAAAGAAGATGGCTTGGTCACAACATCTTCATTGATATGGCAGGCAACATTTTTCATTCATAAAATGTTCCCATTTAATTCTCTCTCACAGTGGCAAGACCAATAAACATATAGGTCTGGGGATATCAGGCATCAGTATAACACAAAGATAAAATAACAGAAAAAGAGCTAAATGCAGTACGTGCGTCCGTGCTAAGTCACTTCTGCTGTGTCCAGTTCTTTGTGATCCCATGGACTGTAGCCCCACCAGGCTCCTCTGTCCATGGGATTCTCCAGGCAGAATACTGGAGTGGGTTGCCGGGCCCTCCTCCAGGGGATTCTTCCCGACCTAGGGATCTCTAAGTGTGATATATTTTTATCACATATATTTTATGTGATATATTTTGGAAAACAAGTTAAATCCAGGCTTGCAAGACTGCACATCCACCTCAGTATGAGCAGCACTCCATTTATTTGATTTTCTTTCAGCTAAAAACCAAGGAACTGTTAAATTGCCAACAGGCATTCATTTTGTCAGAGTTGAGATGAAAGCACTCAAGAGAAGTTAAAGCAATTCTTTTCTACTGGGTAGGCTATTATTAGGCAAATTGCAGTTTGCTTTTTAAATGTTTCTAAAAAAGACTCTTTGTATGCTCATCCCTCAAACACCTTCCCATATCCAGGAGTTTTTGTCTTCATATAACTATCTCTAGGATTAACATATCTGTAGTAGAAGAGACAATGTAGCTTTTCTTTTCTAACATGAACTTCCAAGAAAAAGGAAAAAAAGAAAAAAGTAGATAGTTGTCTGCACTAGACTACTCCGACCACACAACATGATATGGATGATAACTTCAGGCTGAACACAAGATTCCTGGAGCCCCGCTCTGTTACCTCACCACCAACCAATCAGAAGAAAGTCATACACCCTGCAGCCTTCACCCCAAATTTTGCACATAAAACTTCTCCCCTCAAAAAATCAGAGTATGGCATTTCTGTTTGTTTGTTTTTAGCACAAGCCACTGTTCTCCTTTCCTGGCCTTGCAGTAAACCTTTCTCTGGTCCACGCTCTGATGTTTTGTTTTGTTTGGCCTCACTATGCATCAGGCACACACAATCACATTTGGTAAGGAGTATTCTCCAGGTCATGTACAGTTCCTGTTACTGACTCTGCAAAAACACTCCCAGTACCAGCACTGTCTGCTTACCACTCTTTGTTGCTGTGATTAATTCAGTATTCTCTGCAGCCTAATATCTTTTCTTTAACATCTAGGCCACCTAGGTTTTCCTTAATGCCACATTGACAAAGGAATCAGCAAATATCCTCTTCCATTCTGCTCATAACTCCAGCTCTTTTAGTGGAACCCACAATCCTTTCAATAAAGTGTCTGATTAGAGATTTTCATTTCCCAAAGCTTTTCTACTTATGATATAATTGCTTCTTAAAACTAAAAAAAAAAAAAAATCAGTCTGGAATAAGTGAGTAACGGAGTAAACCTCTCCTTTTTCTTTCTGATACTTCAGAATTGAAGAGTGCCAGCTAAGAGTCAGAACCGACTTTAAGCCCTAGATCTTCCCATTACTGGCTGAGATGCTGTAGGCAGGTTTATTTGATGGGTTCTAGGATTCAAGCTTCAGAATCTAAATAAGCAGAGAGGGAACTGTAAATGAATATTAAAAGCTCACAGATTGAACTTTGGAAGAGTCAGAGGAATAGTCTCTATGCTGAACTTCTTGGTAACATGCTAAGAAATGGAGTATTCTTGCCATGGCAGTAAACAAGGATGCCACAGCCATCAGTGATTGCAGCCCTCCAATGTGAGCCAGTGAGCCCTGAGGAAACTCAAGAAAGGAAAGAATACCTGCCATCTAGCACCCATTCCCTGCAGTGTGTCCTAAGGAAACCCAGGATGTGAAAACAGGAAGCTGGCCCCAGACAGCTGAGGTGCATCCATATGAAAGGAATGATTTCAGTGAGCCCAGACTCTTACACCTTCCCAAACATAGAAAATCACTGAATTCCTTAACTTGGGGTATCTGCTTTACTTTAATTTACAATAATCTTTTTATGTTCAGAATACCTGTCTTTTGTTACAAAACTTCTATGTAACCTAGCTCCCTCTACGCTCACCTCCTTGAAGCAGTTCTCTCAGGGTTACTTGAGATACTGTCTCTTAGACTCAAAGTCCTAAAAATTTCCACCGAATAAAACATAACTCTCAAATTTCAGGTTGTGAATATTTAAGTAAACAACTCCCAGGGCACATGGCAGAACTGCCCTCTCTCGCCACCTAGGCTAGCCAAACAGCTAGCTGCCCCACAACCTGATTTTCTATCTTCTGTCTTGACATTTACAATAGGCAGTGTTCATCATTGCACAATATAATTTGAATTACAAAGCACACCTTTATTAGGCATGTCTGATTCTTTCTGACCCCATGGACTATAGCCTGCCAGGCTCCTCTGTCCATGGGATTTCCCAGGCAAGAATATTTGAGTGGATTGCCATTTCCTTCTCCAGGGGATCTTCTCGACCCAGGGGTTGAATCTGAGTCTCCTGCATTGCAGACAGATTCTTTATCGTGTGACCTACCCTTTACTTGACAACACACACAAAAAAATACCAAACAGAGAGCCTGCCACATCTCCTGTCTATAATAGCCATTGGAGATGGACATGTAGAATTGATT
>SJYA01003318.1:167135-180208 GCA_006410615.1 Neotragus moschatus | reverse complement strand
AAAAAAAAAAAAAAAAAAAAAAAAAGCTGAAATGTCTCTCTTACATTCCCCTCTAGATTGCAAGCTCCTTGTGTTTATTTTAGGGCTTAGTGGCATTTTGCATATGATAGGTTCTCAATTAATAGTATCAGACATATGTGTCCAATGGAAAAAAAAAGTTACAAATACAATAATACAAATGAACTTATGTACGAAACAGAAACAGACTTACAGTCTTAGAGAATGAATTTATGGTCGGGGAGAGGGGAAAAGGATAGACTGGGAATTAGGGATTGACATGTACACACTGTTATACATAAAATAACCAATAAGATCATACTATTTAAAAAATCTTTTAAAAAACAATATTTACTCCTTTAAAAAAGAGAAATAGATAAATCATTTGAATATGTTTGTAATTTTACATTTCTTCCTTCCAGAATCAAACTGTCCAATATCCTAAAGTACTGTTTATCTGTACAGCCTTTTCCAGCTCTCTTAAACCCATAGACACGTTAGTCATTTTTATCATCTAATACCAAGAATTCATCCATAACCGTCTAATGGCTTTCCTGATCTCCTGTGGAAAATGCTGCTAAAAACAGACACCTACCACTTTAATTTTTTGTGAGGAAGAAGAAAGCAATTTAGCATCCATCATCCTGGGAATATTTTTACTTCTAGCTTTGTGTGTGTGTGTGTGCTTGGTTCTAACATGATTTTAAAGAAAAATGTTTGGATAGAATCATCATTTAATATAAGCCATGTATGCATAAGACAAGTCTCTGACCATATTACCTAGTCCAAATATCCTCATTATACTTTAATATGGAAAGAGCAAACAGTTTGCATGGATGTTTACTCTGCAGGCAAATACCCAAGATAAGCATTGCGTTCAGTCACTGGTCATATCTTTTCTGGCCTTAGGAGTCTCTGTTGGGTACTAAATTGTGGAGCTTGGTGTATCAGTTGAAAAAAAATACTCACAGACTTAAAACTTTACAAGATTTGCCCTTCATAAGAACACATTGAGAAAGGAAGAAGCAGGGGCTCAATACCTTCATATCCTAATTCCTTACCAAATCAAAAGTATGGACTTTCTTTTATTCCAGAGCATACTCAGTGTTCTAATTTGGATTTCCCTGAAACTAGTTCTCTGTGAGTGGTTTCCAGTTTTTACAGCACCCACATCACTCAGGCATATTTTGTGTTTTAGGTACACACATAAATCCTATTAATACATCATCTTTCTGCCTCTCAGTGTTTCCTCAGAGTTTCTGGAGGTACAAAGGGTTCACGTTCTTGTTTTCTGGCACATTTATACATTTTTTATATTTTAATATAGTTTTTGCATTTTTTGGCAACTGGACACAGGACGGAGGAGGCTTGTCTTATGTGCTTCGTCCACTATTCTAAACAGAAATCACTCATTTTCACTAACCCTGGGGTGGTAGACTACACAAGCACTAAAATCTCTATTTTGAGTTTATTACCATCTCTACAAAGAACTACTGATAGAGGGCATCTCAGTTCTGGAAACCTGGCCAGAACTTCCTCTTCTACTTCAAAACATGTGAGTGCTCATGGTCTTCCAAAAAGCATTCTCCACTTCTTCCTTATAATAGAATCACTCAATTATAGATAGCTACATGGTCACCCAGCTTCCCTTGTAAGTAGGTGTGGCCGTGTGAGTAAATTCTGGCCAAAGAGATATAATGGAAGTGATTGTGTATTGGTAAATGTTTAACCATCAGCTCGTGGGTGTAGGGAACTTCCCAGGTGGCACTAGTGGTAAAGAATCTGCCTACCAATGCAGGAGACACATAAGAGATACAGGCTTGATCCCTGGGTTGGGAAGATCCACTGAAGGAGGGAACTGCAACCCACTCCTGTATTCTTGCCTAGAGAATCCCATGGACTGAGGAGCCTGGTGGGCTACAGTCAATAGGGCCATGAAGAGTCGGAGCACATGTGGGTATAGAGGAGGAGGAGCCCAGATTTGTAGCATTTGCTAATTTCTATGGTGTAAATGGAGAAGGCGATGGCACCCCACTCCAGTATTCTTGCCTGGAAAATCCCATGGGTGGAGGAGCCTGGTAGGCTGCAGTCCATGGGGTCGCTAAGAGTCGGACACGACTGAGCGACTTCACTTTCACTTTTCACTTTCATGCATTGGAGAAGGAAATGGCACCCCATTCCAGTGTTCTTGCCTGGAGAATCCCAGGGACAGGGGAGCATGGTGGGCTGCCATTTCTGGGGTCACACAGAGTTGGACACGACTGAAGTGACTTAGCAGCAGCATGGTCTAAATACTCCAACCATATCTGATTTCAATCTACAATGTCATTGAATGGCAGAGTTGGAAATTATTTGCAACAACATTATATTGTATTCCGACCATGTGGATTGATAGATACAAATAACATCAGTAGCATAGATAATCGGAGAAGGCGATGGCACTCCACTAGAGTACTCTTGCCTGGAGAATCCCATGGATGGGGGAGCCTGGTGGGCTGCCGTCTTTGGGGTCGCACAGAGTCGGACATGACTAAAGCGACTTAGCTGCAGCATAGATAATAGTAAAGTATAGTAAAATAATTGAGGGAAAACACACTTTAATTATTTACTCTTCTAATACAATTTGTTTAATGGTAAATTAATATATTTAATTTTTAGCAATGGCTGTCTTTCTCAACCTGCTCACAAAATTCTCAAAAATTTAACAATTGCCTCTTGTGAGCTTGTGCAAGCTGGTGTGAGGAAGTTCTAATACACCATTAAGTGGACGTATAGTTGACCCTTGAACAATATAGGAGTTAGGGATGCTGATCTCTCTTCACAGTTGAAAATGTGAGTATTACATACATTTGACCCTCCATATCCATGGTTCCCTGATAGCTCAGTTGGCAAAGAATCCACCTGCAATGCTGGAGACCCCGGTTCAGTTCTTGGATCCGGAAGGCCCTCTGCAGAAGGGATAGGCTCCTACTCCAGTATTCTTGAGCTTCCCTTGTGGCTCAGCTGGTAAAGAATCTGCCTGCAATGCAGGAGGCATGGGTTTGATCCCTGGGTTGGGAAGATCCCCTGGAGAAGGAAAAGGCTACCCACTCCAGTATCCTGGCCTGGAGAATTCCATGAACTGTACAGTCCATGGGGCTGCAAAGAGTTAGAGACGACTAAGCGAATTTCACTTTCACTTTCATCCATGGTTCCACATTAAAAGACTTACCAACTGCAGGATGTGTAGTATTTAGTATTGAAAAAATATCCACGTATAAGTGGATCTACACAGTTCGAAGTGTGTTTTTCAAGGCTCAACTGTAATGTGTGAAATCTCAGGCACATTCTTAAAAGGAAGCGTCTTCCCTTCCCCTGTTCCTGTTTCTGTAGTCCAGAGCAAAAAGAAAGCAGTGGTGAGCAACTTTTAACCAGACAGATGAAGACAACATTCTAAGGGGTGGTAAAGCAAAGAGAAAAGAAACCTGGGTCCCCTGGCTGATTTTTTATTCTTTCTTTTAGTTGCAGTATACAAACTCTTAGTTGAGGCACATGGGATCTAGTTCCCCAACCAGAGATCGAATCCAGGCCTTCTGCACTGGGAGCCCAGAGTATTAGCTCCTGGACCACCAGGCAAGTCCACCCTGGATGACTTTTAAAAGCAGTTTCCCTATTCTTCCATCCACCTTCCATGGCAGACTTTCCTGTGAGAGAGAAGTACATTGTGTATAATTTTAAAAATCTTTCTTGTCTGATCTCTGCTAAAGCAGCCAAACAAACCAACTCAACAGAGTTTGCTACCAGGAACAGGGCTGACACTACAGAATCTGAAATATGTGCTATTTGCTTAGCATTTAGGACAGCAGGCTGTGAAGTAATGGATCATGTAGGCTAGATAGATGGTGACCCTTACTGTGTCATAGCAAATATCTGGTAAACCTGTTAGGGGAAACACTGACTAAAACCACCACCCTGGCCAGGCAAGATAATAGCCACTTGCATGAGTTATCTTACAACAGATGGTCCTGGTAAGGAACGTGGAACTAATAAGCTACCACCAACTAGAAGAATTTTGGGAAAGGTCAAAAGGAGAGAGGATGCTTCCATGTCCTAGCAACCATAAACAGTGCTACAATAACCATGACAATATATTGCAGAGTAATTATCCTCCAGTTAAAAATAAAATTAAATTTTTAAAAATAGGAGAGAGGAGATGCCAGTTCATATGCCCTACGAAACTCCCAGAATCCTCTCTGGAATCCATCTTGGCTGAGCAATGTGTGCACCACCAGGAAGAACCCTGAGTCAAAATGATTGGCCAGAGACAACCTGGAAACTAACCCCATCACCATAAAACCTGAGACTGTGAGCTACATCGCAGAGCCATCCTCCTGGGTTCCCTTACTCAGCTGTTCTCTGCCTGGGCGCCCCTTCGCAATAAAGTCTCTTGCTTTGTCAGCACATGTGTCTCCTCGGATAATTTATTTCCAAGTGTTAGACAAGAGCCCACTCTTGGGCCCTGGAGGGGGTCTCCCTTCCTGCAACAAACCTATTGTCAGCGTGTTTGAAAGGAACCCGTTTGCTTACTGAGTTTGTAACTCACAGGGAAGTGGTAACAAAAGTCTCATGGTTGGTATATCTTGGCTTCTTTTAGCAAAGCACTATAGTCAAGAACTAACCACAAGTAAGAATTAACCAGTCTGCAAAAAGAGATGGAACAGAATACAGTTCTATGAAGGGATACTTTCAGCCTGTAGCCTATAATCTAAACTGATTGGGAATCTGACAAATTAAGATTTGGCACATTTGGAAAAATAAACTGCTTCCACACTCTTAACACCACGAAGAAGACTGTGGCTTCAAACCTTTCTCAACAGCATCTCACTTGATTGTTCTTGGCCAGGCAAGAGGAGCCAGACCAATAGGAAAATTCAGATTAAGGGTTTTGCCTTCTCTCCTCTTATTGTTTTAGGTGCCTTCAAGATAGCCACCACGGTCCTGAGGAAGAATAAACATAATTGAGGAAGAGGAGAAGAGTTGAGCACAGAGGTTAGTAAGTAAAGAACTGGTTAACTTAAAACTACATGTCCCTGCTCACTTTTACATCAGTTCAGTTCAGTCGCTCAGTTGTATCCGACTCTTTGTGACCCCATGAACTGCAGCACGCCAGGCCTCCCTGTCCATCACCAACTCCCGGAGTTCACTCAAACTCATGTCCATCGAGTCAGTGATGCCATCCAGCCATCTCATCCTCTGTCGTCCCCTTCTCCTCCTGTCCCCAATCCCTCTGAGCATCAGGGTCTTTTCCAATGAGTCAGCTCTTCGCATGAGGTGGCCAAAGTATTGGAGTTTCAGCTTCAGCATCAGTCCTTCCAAAGAACACCCAGGACTGATCTCCTTTAGAATGGACTGGTTGGATCTCCTTTGTAGTCCAAGGGACTCTCAAGAGTCTTCTCCAACACCACAGTTCAAAAGCATCAATTCTTTGGCCCTCAGATTTCTTCACAGTCCAACTCTCACATCCATACCTGACCACTGGAAAAACCATAGCCTTGACTAGATGGACCTTNACTGATCTCCTTTAGAATGGACTGGTTGGATCTCCTTTGTAGTCCAAGGGACTCTCAAGAGTCTTCTCCAACACCACAGTTCAAAAGCATCAATTCTTTGGCCCTCAGATTTCTTCACAGTCCAACTCTCACATCCATACCTGACCACTGGAAAAACCATAGCCTTGACTAGATGGACCTTAGTCAGCAAAGTAATGTCTCTGCTTTTGAATATGCTATCTAGGTTGGTCATAACTTTTCTTCCAAGAAGTAAGTGTCTTTTAATTTCATGGCTGCATTCACCATCTGCAGTGATTTTGGAGCCCCCAAAAATAAGTTTTCTGAATGTTGAGCTTTAAGCCAACTTTTTCACTCTCCTCTCATGGACTTAATTGAAAGCAAATAAACTGTTAGTTTTCTAATTTTTTGGTGGACTTACGATGCTCAAACCTATTTAAACCCTGAAACAACCCCTAATCCCTCCAATCTGTACCAGTAGGAATTAGGCTATAAAAAACTATGCAACCCCCAGGAAGGGTACGCATTCCAATACATTCGAAGTATGGCCTTCCAGAATAAGATACATGAGTTACTTCCAGAGTAGAACCCAGTGGCACTTCACTGCCAGGAAGGAACCTTTCACTCACGACTGCTGTGCAACAGAATCTGATAACTGCCAGGTAGAATAATTATCATGTGTTTCCAATTCTTCCTTTTTCCAAAATGGGAGCTCTAAGTGTGGTTATCCTAGCCCTCCTCATCACAGCATATTAGATGATGAGAAGGCTGATCATTTGTCAAGTTCATAGGTCGCCAGATCATGAGAAGTCACATCAAAACCTGAAAGTCAGACTATGCATCACAAAGGGATGCTGGGTTCTCAAGATAAAGTGATTGCATGGCTCTTTGGATAGTTTCCCTAGGGGAAGTGGTATTCATGGATATTTGGGTGACCAGAGATTTGACTGCTAAATGTCCTCAATATTCTGTCGTCTCCTTTTTAGGACTAGAAACCTCTACATTTAAACTGGGTAGCTAACCATCCAGCTAAGGACTACATTTCCCAGACTCCCTGCGCTAGATCTGGCTACCAGGTCTTGGTGTGCAGCTCTTGGTTGTTGTTGTTGTTCAGTCACTAAGTCATGTCTGACTCTGCAACCCCATGGACTGCAGCACACCAGGCTCCTCTGTCCTCCACTGTCTCCCAGAGTTTGCTCAGATTCATGTCCATTGAGTTCGTGATGTCATCTAATCATCTCATCCTCCGTCACCCCCTTCTCCTGCCCTCAGTCTTTCCCAGCATCAAGGTCTTTTCCAATGAGTCAGCTCTTTGCATCAGGTGGCCAAAGTATTAGAGCTTCAGGTTCAGCACCAGTCCTTCCAATGAATATTCAGGGTTGACTTCCTTTATGATTGACTAGTTTGATCTCCTTGCAGTCCAAGGGACTCTCAAAAGTTTTCTGCAGCACCACAACTTGAAAGCGTCAATTCTTTTTTAATTTGGATCTGACCAAAATGATGCTTCACTCCAATATCAGGTACTTGGGATCTTCTGGCAAGCTGTTCATATAATCTGGATGATAGACAGGGTATAAAATCTTAAAATCACAGTACATAGGTGGGAACCCTCTGGGTCAAAGGACAGAGTTGACACTACAAAATCGCCCAACACTGAATTTGAATTTTACCTTAGGCTAAGTGAGTGAATTTCTAGTGACATCAGGGTGAACTCGTGGTCTTTTGGAACTCTGAGGACATTGGGATGGGGCAAAGTCAAAAAACTGAATTGGCATCTGGAGTTTAGGGCCATAAAAATCAGTTTAGTCAAGGAAAGTATACTCTGAAAACTATCCAGACACCATGAAACACACTAGCCAAGACATCCAAGGAGTGAGTAATATTGGCCTTAGGATAATACGTCTACCAGCACAACTCAGAACTCAGCAATGTGTGTTAGTTTCCTGAATTAGGAAAAAAAAAAAAATTCTCAGTCCCCATAGGATCCAACATGTTCCAGTTTTCTCAGAATAAGCAGCCTGTGTTAATACCTCAACCCACTGTTGACTTGTATGACTTCACTACCCTGGACTCATTCGTACAATATTTCCATCTCAGCCATACGCCCGTTAGCACTGTTGGCTTCTCTTTCTGTGTCTAGCAAATGATCAAACTTTATTTCCACCCACCTGCTCTCTTGTGCTCTAAGTGGGGATATTTGCACTACAGAGAACCTGTCAGTGTTAATTAGGGAGGAAAGCCTGCGTGGCAATGTGTAGGTTTAAAAGACAAGAAAATCCCCCGCGGAGATTCTGTGGAACATTTTGGATACACTGCCAAGTTAATAAAAAGCTTGATTCAGTGACATTTTCAACACACTGGTATGGAAAGTACCACTGGAAATAAAGTAGCTTTCAAGGGACAGATTGTTTCATTGAACTGTGTGGAAAACTGCGCTTGCCCTTAGATCTCATCTGTTTCACCGCTCCTGAAGTGATGCATCAAAGAGCAACTGGCAAGGGAGCTGCGGCTTCAGGTTCCACAACCTGACCTCAGCTTCTTTGTGACACCAGGGAGCGTCGCTGTTAGAGAAACTCATTCATCCAGAGAAGGCAGAGTGAGTGTTCTGCTTTTACTCTTTTACAAACCTGTATTCTATGGACAGAGGAGCCTGGCGGGCTACAGTCCATGGGGTTGCAAAGAGTTGGAAACGCCTGAGCATGCATGCACGCACACAAACCTGTATTCATGTAGAGCAACCTTGGAGAGGGGGGAGGAGAGAGGACCCATGTTGGCGCAGATGGATCTGTGTGTGCTCTGGATGAGGCAGAGCAGTTGGGGGACCATTTGTGGTCACAGCTTTCAGCACACCACGCTTGGGCTTGTTTGTTTCAGATGTGTCAAGGATCACTGGATTTACAAAAAGTTCTCTTCCTTCTCTCGTGAAAATGCATGCATACATGGTCAGTAGTGTCTGACTCTGTGACAGCACAGACTGTAGGCCACCAGGCTCCTCTGTCCATGGAATTTCCCATGCAAGAATACTGGAGTGGGTGGTCATTTCCACTCCCAGGGGTTATGAAAATAGTAGAAAGGTCTGTTGAAAATAGACTACTAGAAAGTGTCTGCCTCAATTTCACCCGTATAACAAGTTACTTAATAAATCAGGCATATGGGGGACTTCCCTGGCAGTCCAGTGGTTAAGACTCCATACTTCCAGTCCAGGGGACATGGGTTTGATCCCTGGTTGGGGAACTAAGATCCCACATGCCTTATGACGCAGCCAAAAAAATTAAAAAGCAGGCATGTGATAGCCAAGCAATTCAGTGATGAGTCCATATGTTTCTACATGGCTGGCAAGAAGAGGGTAAAGTCATAATTAAAGGGTCAAAAGTCCTCACCATACACAGTAGCTACTAGGGTTATCAATTCAACCTGAAATAAAAGAATCACTCAAACTTCTAAGTGGCTATATCCATTCGTATTAATGACTACCAACTACTGACAATTCAAATCATCTCATCTAAGTAATCTATAGAGAAACCACTCAGTCAAGCTGTAAGCATTTATGCTTGCTTATTTTTACGAAGTAGAGGTAATCAGACTTACCATACCATGGTCTTAAATTTCAGTAAGTGACTCAAAAAAATGAACAGTGTGGTCAATTGATGACAGAAATGGCTCCAATACTTCCCTTCCAGTATCTGTACCCCTTACACTATGAAATTTCAGCTCCTCCCACTGAGAGGTGGAGTCCTTTCTCCCACCTTTTGAATGTGGGTCGACCTGTGCCTTGGGCTTCCATGGTGGCTTACTCAGTAAAGAATCCACCTGCAATGCAGAAGACCTAGGTTTGATCCCCGAGTTGGGAAGATCCCCTGGAGAAGGGAAAGGCTATCCACTCCAGTCCTCTGGCCTAGAGAAGTCCATGGACTGTATAGTCCATGTGGTCGCAGAGTTGGACACGACTGAGCAACTAAGCACAACACAGTACAACTTGTGCCTTACTTTGGCCAACACAGTCCAGAAGAAATAATGATGTTCCAGTTCTGAGCCTGGGTGGCAAGAAACCTTGCAGTCATATGCTTTTTCTCTTGAACTTTTTCCTTTGTATGAAAATAAGTCCAGGTTAGACTGATGGAAGATGAGAGACCATGATGAACAGAGCCTAGTCATTCCAGCTGAGACCATTCTAGACCAGTCAGCCACCAACTGACTTGCCATTCAAACAGAAATATATGAATGAAAAAGGTTGAAAAAAAGCTGTGAGTGTGCATAATCAATCGCTCAGACATGTCTGACTCTGCGACCCCAAGGACTATAGCCCACCAGGCTCCTCTGTCCATGGAATTTTCCAGGCAAGAATACTGGAGTGGGCTGCCACTTCCTACTCCAGTGGATCTTCTCAGCCCAGGGACTGAACCTGTGCCTCCTGTGTCTCGTTGAGCCCGAAATTAGCTGCTGCTGCTGCTAAGTTGCTTCAGTCATGTCTGACTCTGTGCAACCCCGGAGATGGCAGCCCACCAGGCTCCCCTATCCCTGGGATTCTCTAGGCAAGAACACTGGAGTGGGTTGCCATTTCCTTCTCCAATGCATGAAAGTGAAAAGGGAAAGTGAAGTCGCTCAGTCATGTCCAACGCAGTCGTGTCTGACTCTTAGTGACCCCGTGGATTGCAGCCCACCGGGCTCCTCCATCCATGGGATTTTCCATGCAAGAGTACTGGAGTGGGGTGCCATTGCCTTCTCCGGAAATTAGCTGAGCCCAGCTCAAATCAACAAAACCCAGAGCACCTAGCCAATCAATAGACTTCTGAAAAATTATAGATAGTTGTTGTTTTAAGGTACTACTTTTAGCAACAGCTAATTGAACAGTCAATGAATATTAAGTTTCTTTGGCTCTGCTGTCTGATTTTCTTTGGAGTTATCCTATTGGGTTGGCCAGAAAGTTCATTATTTTACAGAAAAACTCAAAGGAACATTTTGGCCAACCCAGTCATTTCTTCTTTCAGGTTTCAAACATGGGCAACAGGACTTGTCTTCATTACTGATTTAATACACAGAAAAGGATGCTAACACTAACTTTTTACTTTGCTCAAATCCCAAACCCCTCCATCATTCTGAGAAATGTCAATATCCACGTGGAAGGGTCTCTCTAGCCTGATGTTTTGTTTTATCTTCTCAAGTCCAAGAACCTTTACCCTCGTGGCTCTTCAACAACCATCTCTCACTATCTGAACTGCTTCACCCCCAAATTTTTAACCTCCAATATCCTTTAGCTTCCTCCCATTTCTCACCACATCTGATTTATTGGAAGTTTCTATCTCTGGTTCCTGTTTGCTTACAGTATGCCAGCTCTCTTGATCTCACTACTATTGCAGACCCTATACACTGGCTCATTTAACCCCAATATCAGACCTCTCTTCCTGAAACCACCTGTATAAATAGAGGCTGGAAGATGAAAACCTTGAAATTTTGGTCTCCTTTGCAATAAGGGGTGTAGTGTGACACAGTTCTCTCCAAAGAGGTTAGGGGAAGTCCCAATGGAAGAATTTCCTTCCCAAAGAGAGTCTCATTAAGAGAAAGTCCCTGACTACATCTTCTGCTTTCTTGCCTGGAACTCAGATGTGGTGATGTGCCTGTTTGGCAGCCATATGGCAACCACCAAGATCAAAGCTATATGACAAGGATGAAGAAGATGATACACTGATGTTACAATGATGATACTACAGAATTACAACATAGACCAAGTCCCTTCTTCAGGATTCTCATTGTATAAGAAAAGTAATTTATTACTTATTTAAGCTAGTCCATACAGTAAGGTTTTCTGTAGCTCATGGCTGTATAATACAGTTGGACTGTTACAACTCGCTTCCCTATTTGGTCCTAATGGATTTAATACATCTTCTCTTCTATCACACTCCCCTGCAACATTTCATGCAAGAATCCCTCCCACTACTCCTAGACCTGAATTACAAAGCCTATCTAAAAAATCATACAAGTCATACCCCTGCAGTGTTAGTTGGTAAAGCATCCTGAGCTTTACTCAGTACTGGAGTAAGTCTCCCCTCTCTTCATGTACTAGCCATAATTAATGCTTATCACCTTATTGCTCTTTTCTATGTGACTTTGTGACATTTCCTGACCAATATCTTTTTGCACTTTTATATAGAGGCCATAATATTGGGACTCCCTGTTTCACTTTTCTTTCTCCTCTCATTTCTTTTCTGGAAATGTATCTTTATTCCATCCTACTTCTTAAAAAAATTTTTTTTTCTGCCTGCATAGGGTCTTAGTTGCAGCATGTGGGATCTAGTTCTCCAACCAGGGACCTAACCTGGGCTTCCTGCATTGGGAGCATAGAGTCTTAACCACTGGATCACGAGGGAAGTCCCTCAGTGCTAATTTCTATCTTTCTAGCTCAGTGGAGAAGTACCCCTTCTTCTAACTAATGTGATTTTCTCTTCCTTTGCTCTAGCGGGTCATCTCCTTCCACTTGCTCAAGGATCACTCTGCATAAGTCATTCTCCTTTCTTCTGTATTTTCAACTCCTCCCTCTTGGCTGGTTCTGTCTCCTAAGCATAGAAAAGATCTCTACAATTTTTACACAGCACCTTTCCCTTCACCTATATCAGCTAGCTATTGCCGTCTATCTTCCCACACTACATTCCCAGTCTATTTCCATTACATGGTAGGCTGAATATATCCTGACACTCTTCAGATCCTCTGCAATTGTGAGTCTGAACTCATCACTTCATTGAAGTGGCTCTGATTAAGGTAAACAGAATTCTCCTAATTGCGTAATTTAGTGTACTATGTTCAGTCCTTATTTCTTTTCTCTGACATTCCATGCCAATGCTCACTCTTTCTTTGAAACTTCATGCATTAGTCAGCTATTGCTGCATAACACTCTACCCCAAAACTCAGTGACTTAACGACCATTGGTGGAACTTCCATGGTGGTCCAGGAGTTAAGACCCTGACCTTCCCATGCAGGGGGCCTGGACTCAGTTCCTGTTCAGGAATCTAGATCCCACATGCCACAGCTAAAGACAGCTAAAGATCTTGCATACTGTAATGCAGGTCAAAGATCCTGTGTGCCACATCTAAGACTTGGCACAGTCAAATAAATAATAAATATTAAATAATCATTGGTTATTTTAACAAAAGTCTGTGAATCAGTTGGGGGCTGTTTGATCTAAGCTGGTCTATCTTTCTGCTATGACAAGTGAGCTACACAGACTAGTCCTTCTCATGGCAGAGGTACAAGAGTACAGGTCAATTTGTATAAGCTTCATTTCCAATCTCTGTGTCACATCTGTTAACATTCCACTGGCTAAAACATGTCATGTGACCAAGCTTAGAGTCAGAGAAGGAAAACACTGAAAATGTACATAATAACAGGAGTAGATACCAGGAGGGGTAAAAAAAATTAATCATTAATGCAATTTATTTATTCTTTGACTTTGGATTTGTGTGTGTGTGTGTGTATTTCACTTCTTTCATAATTATTCTTTCTGTCTTCTGGGGCACTCTTCTGCTGTCCATCCCTTGG
>SJYA01003318.1:117382-163004 GCA_006410615.1 Neotragus moschatus | reverse complement strand
ATATATGTACAAAACCTTGAGCACAAGCAAGCTTATGTGACCTTGGGGGGAATTAACCATTCCCTGTTTACTAGGAGGCCTGCTCAGAGCCCCAGCCTCTTCCTGAATATAGAAAAGGTATGTTCCCTTGTGTGCAAGCAGACCATTAAATTTCAGGGCTGTGTGCAGGCCTCCTGGCAGCTCTTGTATGCAAGCATACTCTACCCAAGCAGAGAGTCTTGTCTGCAGGCACATCTCCACTTCCTTGTCCAATCCACTTCTAAGATCACAACCAGTTTCCTACAGAAATAGATGGGGAAACAGTGGAAACAGTGTTAGACTTTATTTTGGGGGGCTCCAAAATCACTGCAGATGGTGACTGCAGCCATGAAATTAAAAGACGCTTACTCCTTGGAAGAAAAGTTATGACCAACCTAGATAGTATATTCAAAAGCAGAGACATTATTTTGCTGACTAAGGTCCGTCTAGTCAAGGCTATGGTTTTTCCAATAGTCATGTATGGATGTGAGAGTTGGACTGTGAAGAAGGCTGAGCACTGAAGAATTGATGCTTTTGAACTGTGGTGTTGGAAAAGACTCTTGAGAGTCCCTTGGACTGCAAGGAGATCCAACCAGTCCATTCTAAAGGAGATCAGCCCTGGGATTTCTTTGGAAGGAATGATGCTAAAGCTGAAACTCCAGTACTTTGGCCACCTCATGCGAAGAGTTGACTCATTGGAAAAGACTCTGATGCTGGGAGGGATTGGGGGCAGGAGGAGAAGGGGACGACAGAGGATGAGATGGCTGGATGGCATCACTGACTTGATGGACGTGAGTCTGAGTGAACTCCAGGAATTGGTGATGGATAGGGAGGCCTGGTGTGCTGCAATTCATGGGGTTGCAAAGAGTCGGACACGACTGAGCGATTGAACTGAACTGAATTACAATAAGCCATCAAGTCCATAGGGGAGCCAGTTGGAGAAGCCAAATTCTGGAGGGATCAGGGAGACAGAAAAAAATTAATGTTTTGTCTTTGTTTACAAAAGATGTGCTTAATCAATTTATTGTAGGTCATAGTTAGCAAAGAGAATAGGTTTTCTGTAAAGATTAAAGGTCAGTATATTTCAGCGAAAAGTCATAAAGATATAAATATCATATTATATTCCCAGAAATTCCATATAAATTTTGGAATATCTATATTATTTTCCCATACAAAATATAACCTAAGAAGGTTTATCTCCAATTACCTGACAATGCTTCTCCAGTATTTACGTACCAAATAAGCCTAATTAGTTTAATATTCCTCTCGGAGATGCCTCAAGGTTTCTTTGAGGTGTCCAAAGAATTTCAGTTAAAATTTGATATTTGGGAAGTTTGTCAAAAATATCAAAAAGAAGGGACTTTCTCAGTGATCCAGTGGCCAAAACTCTGTGCTCCCAATGCAGTGGGCCAGGGTTCAATCCCTGGTTGGGGAACTAGATCCCACATGTGGCAACTAAAGACTAGATGCAGCCAAATAAATAAATTAATTTTTTACAATATCAGAATGATTCAAAGTACTTGGTCAAATAGGACCATAGATTCTATTGTGAAACAGTTCTCATTCACTTAACTAAAGTGACAAAAGATTTCAAAAGCAAATGCAAATCACTTAAAGGCAAAGAAAGTCACACAACCTGTTATCAAAAGCAGTATTCCAAGAAAATTCTGTTATTTTGAGAGAGGAACCAAATTCACTCCTGCATCAGCCTACTCTTAACAAGAAAATCCATTTAACTATTTAAATTTAATCCAGTCTCAGCCCAACCATTCATGAAACTCCTTTTCCAGGGCTGCCTTTCTAAATACTTTCCACAGCCTTCTATATTCCTATTTGTCCCTTATACCTCCATCCAGAAACAGCAAGCTCTAGAGCAAAATCACTCTTTCCCCTTAACAAAATATATTTTAATTCCTCATACCTTCTTTTGATGAAAGCACACACTCTATTTTCCATGCATACTGAAATGTTTCCCTTATTATATTTAGTAGATTTAATTACATATTATAATTTTAATCCTTAAAAATCTTAATCTCTAGTAAAAACCAAAAGCAGTAAGTTGTTGTAAACTGTAATACTAGCTTATTTATCATACTATACTTGTTTCTTGATTGGATTATCCTATAATCTCTAGAATTTATAACCTACAACCTATCCTATAACCTCTTCTCATAGCATAATTTCTTTCCTCAACATGGTTTAAGACATATGTCTAACAAACCCAAACATCTTTAACTTCCTTTTCATAAGAGACAAAAGTAATTCATTTTAGACATGTTTAGCAATTAATGTTCTAATATTTTATCTTGTTTGAAATGACCTAGATATTCAATAAACGCCCATTATTTAACTTAATAAAAAATAAAGCTGCAGGCTGCCAAAAATCTAGAGAAATTAAACATACTTCTTCCTGAAAACTCATATCATTTACTTTTATTTTATAACTTATGAAAATATCATCATACCAAGTTAATTTTGCTTGCTGACACTCTGCAACAGAAATAACATGAACTTACTGACCTTAAGTAAACCTGCTGCTGCTGTTGCTGCTGCTGCTAAGTCGCTTCAGTCGTGTCCANATACTTCTTCCTGAAAACTCATATCATTTACTTTTATTTTATAACTTATGAAAATATCATCATACCAAGTTAATTTTGCTTGCTGACACTCTGCAACAGAAATAACATGAACTTACTGACCTTAAGTAAACCTGCTGCTGCTGTTGCTGCTGCTGCTAAGTCGCTTCAGTCGTGTCCAACTCTGTGCAACCCCAGAAACAGCAGCCCACCAGGCTCCCCCATCCCTGGGATTCTCCAGGCAAGAACACTGGAATGGGTTGCCATTTCCTTCTCCAACGCATGAAAGTGAAAAGTGAAAGTGAAGTTTTTCAGTCATGTCTGACTCTTAGTGACCCCGTGGACTGCAGCCTTCCAGGATCCTCCATCCATGGGATTTTACAGGCAAGAGTATTGGAGTGGGTGCCATTGCCTTCTCCTAAGTAAACCTAGGTACAATAAAAACAAGACATATCTGTACTGGTCAACCCAACAAGCTTAAGTTAGCTTTAATACCTGATATTAGCTAATACTGAATATTTCCTAGATCACATGAACTTGAAACTCATCTTGGTCAGTTTCTTTTATATCTAGAAATATTTAATTTATAAGTGTTTGCTTTTAAGTCAATCAGAGCATTTTGATAATATTTTCTGGAGGTAGAGAAATCTCGCATATATAACATATACACAGACATATGTAGACAAATCTAGAGATCTCAAAGCTTCAATTTATGGCTTAGTTATGAATCAGGTACTACAGTAGAAACTTGCGTGCATGTTCAGTCACTTCATTCCTATCTGAATCTTTGTGAACCTGTGGGCAGTATAGCCCACCAGGCTCCCCTGTCCATGGGATTCTCCAGGCAAGAGTACTGGAGTGGGTTACCATGCCCTCCTCCAGGGGATCTTCCCAACTCAGGGATCAAACATTGCAGGTGGATTCTTAACCACTGAGCCACCCAGCTTACTAGTTTATAAATAACAATTGGAATAAGTTACATTTGTTTTCTCAGATTACTAAATCTTCACTATTTGTGGAAAGGACTTTTAAGATTCATATTTGTCCTTAATAAATATTTAAGAAGTTGTGGATTACATTTTAGATGAGGGAGCCTTTCCAGTGGCTTGAGTTTTAAAAGTCTCTGTTTTCTCTTTGGTTTCAGGTTCTAATCTAATTAGACTTAGGCTCAAGTCTGTATTTACATTTTACATGTGGGTGGGCTGTGTTTCAGATGGTAAAGAATCCACCTGCATTGCAGGAAACCTGGGTTTGATCCCTGGGTTTGGAAGCTAATGGGTATATTTCTGATTTGTAGGGATCTGCAAGACAAAGACAGTTGCTTTTAATTCCCCAAAGATCTAGTCTGCTGCCTAAATAATATTAAAAGATTGATTGGCCCAACTATATTTTCTCTAATTTGCTTTCATATCAGCAAGAAGATTTCCAACTAAACTGCAAGTCAAGAGTTCTATGTTCTAGATTCAATATATCATGTATATATCATATATTATCTAAGATTCAATATATCATGTCTTCAAAAAAGTTTGTATAAGGCATTCAACAGAGGCCCTCTTAGTGCACAGGTTAAACCTGAAGCAAAAAAAAAAAATTATTAGCCCCTGAATATTAACTCCCAGTTTTTATTTTATATCATGCGGGCTCAGGTAACCCTGTTGATTACCTTTAGTATGTTTAATTAATATTTCCTGATGGGCAGATTTACGATTTCAAGCAGGGGAAGCATTCCCCAGTGAAACATGCTTACCCCACAATATAATTAGGCAAAAGAGATGTAACCATCTTATATAAATCTTATTTAAATATAGCAATTTATATTAGCTTTCATCTCAATTCTATCAACTTTCATACATTTTAAGTTTTATTTCTATCAAAATCCCATCAACAGTCCTTGTTCTTTCAAGGAGTCCACAAATCTTTCTTGTTATCCTGACCACTGAATCTATTTTTATGCAAAAGACCTTGGGATCCCCAATGAGAATTGAGCCAAGGGACATAGGCCTTTTGTTAATTTTTTAAAAAAATTTAATTGGCCTATTGGCCCAACCAATTGCTGGTCAGGTATCGGAGAAGGCGATGGCAACCCACTCCAGTACTCTTGCCTGGAGAATCCCAGGGACAGGGGAGCCTGATGGGCTGCCGTCTATGGGGTCGCACAGAGTTGGGCACGACTGAAGCAACTTAGCAGCAGCATATATATATATGTGTATAATTTTTTTTAAAAATGAGGGTATAAATAGATCAGACTTGCTTGGGGCCCTTTAATGTTGAGAACGAATAAGGGGTTCTTTTGGGAGATCTAAACTCAGGCAATGTTGTATCAAAATTTTTTGTTTTTATCTCATTTATGTCTGTTTTACTTATTCTATTATAAATAAACATATAAAGATTTCTTTATCCTCTTGGTAGGACTCCCTTTAAAATTTCTACCTTGTTGGGAAGAAGTCTCTAAACTTTCCTTCAGTTTTGTTTTTTTTTTTTACTTATTTCCCTGTTAATCAACCTAATTAAGATTAATTATCCTAATGTTTTTATTAGTATCTCTAGACTCATTGAGGGAAAGCACAGACCTCAAATTAAGCTTCTTAAACCAGTTGTTTTGTTTTGGTTGTTTAAAACTAAGGGAGCTCTTAGGCTGCTGCTGCTAAGTCGCTTCAGTCGTGTCCAACTCTGTGCGACCCCAGAGAGGGCAGCCCACCAGGCTCCCCTATCCCTGAGATTTTCCAGGCAAGAACACTGGAGTGGGTTGCCATTTCCTTCTCCAATGCATGAAAGTGAAAAGTGAAAGTGAAGTCACTCAGTCGTGTCCGACTCTTAGCGACCCCATGGACTGCAGCCCACCAGGCTCCTCCATCCATGGGATCTTCCAGGCAAGAGTACTGGAGTGGCGTGCCATTGCCTTCTCCAAGCTCTTAGGCTACCATTGTGTATATTTCTTTCGAACTTCTAATTTGTTTTTCACTGGTGCCAATAAAACAGCTGTTTATAACAACTTTCTCCAGTTTAAAGGATCCATCATCTTGCCATTAATGATATATTTGTTAACAGTGACTCAAAGTGTCAGGGGATGCACACTGACTGAACCCGGCCACCCTGGCCAGGCACCATAGTAACTATTTCCATGAGCTGTTTTACAGCAGGAGGTCCTGGTAAGGAACACGGAACTCATAAGCCACCACCAACCAGAAGAGTTCAGGAAAGGTTGAAAGAAGACACCACATGTCCGACCACCTCCCAGAATCCTTCTCACTGGCATCCATCTGGGCTGAACCACCAGGAAGGACTCTGAGTCAATATGATTGGCTAAAGACAACCCAGAAACTAATTCCATCGCCATAAAACCTGAGACCACGTGGCAGAGCAGTTCTCCTGGGTTCCCTTACCCTATTGCTCTCCACCTGGGCACACTTTCCGAATAAAATCTCTTGCTTTGTCAGCACATGTTTCTCCTCAGACAAATCATTTCTGAGTGTTAGACAAGAGCCCAGTTTCAACAAAAGCAGTAAGATGTAACAGTTGTTGTAGTCACTCAGTTATGCCTGACTCTTTTGTAACCCTATGAACTGTAGTCCACCAGGCTCCTCTGTCCATGGAATTCTCCAGGCAAGAATACTGGAATGGGTGGTCACTTCCTCCTCTAGGGGATTTTCTTGACCCAGGGATCGACTCCATGTGCCCTGCATTGGCAGGCAGATTCTTTACCACTGAGCCACCAGGAATGTCATAAGATATAAGAGGTGTCCCCGCAAAAGTGTGAATGCCATCTTTACATTTAGAAAATTTTCTCCTGAAAATAGTTTAAATAAAGACTGACACAATGAAAGTTAAGATGGCAAAAGTCCCTGAGAGTTGGCACAGTCAGACAAGTCTGCTCAGAATCCCAGTCTATTTGATTGGCTACCAACTGTACACCATATGTGTACCTTCCAGATGGCAGCAACCAAGCTCTCAAAACACAAACACATACATACACACACCAGAAAACTGCCTAAGAAGATCAGGTAGACTATTTACACCTCAAAGACACAGGGAGAGAAACGCAAATTCCCCCCAGAAGGACTTCTGTTTCTTTAAGGTCAGAATTCTAAAGTGATGTTTAATCAAGCCTACCTTCTCTAACTTAACTGCATACACAATAAATGAGCCCCATTTTAGCCATTTTGAAGGCAAGATTTCCTTTAATTCCCAATTAAGTACTTATATGTTTTTTAAGTACATAAACCTGGGTGGGGTGTAAGTATAAGATTTGGTAAGTACATAAGCCAAGCTGACCTTCTGACGTGCCTTGTTTAGGAAAGGTGTTAGACCAGCCTCTTACCTACCTAATCAGCTAGTCCAGACAGTTGGTGTTTCTCAATTGAGCAACTCCCAATGTCTTTCAACTGGGCTCTTCCAGTATTTTTTCAACTGGGGGATGTTGTGGTGGGGCGTGCACCAGTTAGATATCACCAAACACAACTCACGATTGTCAACCAATCAATTGTCAGAAGGTTCAAAAACCAGGAAAGGCTCACCCAAATTCGCCAGAACTTTCTGAGGAGGTGGCCAGGCACAAGAGGCCTCTGCTGGTCTAAGGCTCAGGCTCTCATAGTTCAGGGGAAGGCGAGACATCTGCTCTGGCTTCCTTTGTTGTCAGTCAAAACTGCTGATGACTTGGGGAAAACACAACCTAAAAGTTATGGATTGTATTTTATTTAGAGCATTCTCATTGCAGTGAAAAAAAAAAAAAAAAAGAAAAGAAATGAGTTTGTCTCTTTCCCTTTCCTGAGAACAAAGAAGATAAAGAGAACAGTAAGCAGGCCTCAACATTCCTAGTTTATTTTTAGTTTAACTGCTCCCGACTCTGCATGTCTGTGACTAAGTTTGCTTTTCTGCCCCCTAACTCTGCAGGAGCTAAAATTCACATTCTTTCCTTTGACTCTATGCTTAAATACATCCTGTATCTCATGTTTACCCTTACCACACCCTTCCCCTTGTAGTTACTTATCAGAAAGAAGGCCGAAGAGTCACTGAATTGCCAGACTCAATTACTGGGTTACTGACACCAGTCTATGATGTCTTTGAAACAATGTAAGAGGAAGGAATCAAGATACTATCACCTTTGTTCCTATCACTGACTCCTGACTGCAAGCCCTCCTCTTATATAAGCCCCTAGACTCCTCATGGGGGGTTGGGGTGGGGTAAAATTCTTGAGACAGGAGCCTACTGTGTTCCCGTCTCTACCGCTGAGAATTAAAGCCACCTTTCTATTTCCTTCAAACTCTGTCTCCGTATTTTTTTTTTTTTTAATTCAGCTTTGGTGGGTAGAGAAGGCCAAGATTTTGGCCAGGAGCATGTGGAGGACTGAAGCCTGGGATACAATCTCTCGGATTACTGAGGGATATTCCAAAGAGATAAGAAAGACACCAGGATATACAGGAGTTTTTGGAAAACAAAACCAAACCAGGTACTTGAACATCAAAAGATGGCTGCTAATTAAAGAAAAATCGTATGTCTCAAGTTAATGAATTTACTGCTTTTCGATGTATGGGAAGATGCAAGAGTCTGCGTCTTAATGAAATTACTCCTTTGCTATGCACCTTAACTCTCCGGGGCCAATATCCTCTTTTTCTCTATTCTAAAATCCCTCAGGGTGCACAGTCGGGTGTGGCTGCAGTGACTGATGTACTGGTGGTGGCAACATCCTTTGTTTATTTATGTGGCAGGCAGCCTTCTTTGTCCATACTGTCCAGGTCCTGCCCCCAAGGCCACAGGTGCGAAACTTTGCACAAGGCCACAGAAGAGGAGCCCAGAACCAAGAACGCCTCCAAAGCTGACTGAATCCCTCTGTAACCTGGCCAAAAGCCCCTTGATCATCAGTAACAAACTTCCTGACTCTCAATTAAGCAAAGATGCCCACTCCTATAGCACCCAAACAATCGACTAACGCAAACTATGCAGCAGGAATTTTCTTTGTCTTGAGGCTATAAAAATCGGCTATTATTCTACAAAAACTGTCCACTCTCCCTGGCCTGTCAGGAGTTGTTGGCCTGCTGCTCCCCAGGTGCTCACTTTACCTCTGCTCTTTGTTCTTAATAAACTCACTCCCTTCTGAAATACTCTGTGTCTGAAAATTCTTTTCCAACCACGCTCGGACTGTCTCAACACATACCCTCATAGGGTTTACACTTACATGAAAGATGCATGCAGTTTGGTGGTTACAATAAACCCTAAATGGAGGGGGATTAAAAACAAAGGGAGAATTAAAAACAGTGTCTTCTCATAGTCTACAAGTGAGAAAGGAAGTGAAAGTCACTCAGTCAGTGTCAGACTCTTTGAGACCCCATGGACTATGCAGTCCGTGGAATTTTCCAGGCCAGAATACTAGAGTGGGTAGCTTTTCCCGCCTCCAGGGGATTTTTCCGACCCAGGAATCGAACTGAGGCCTCCTGCATTGCAGGCGGATTCTTTACCAACTGAGCTATCAGGGAAGCCCCACGAAAGAAAGAAAGAAACATTAAAGAACTGATGGAGAGATTACTACTTCTGTTATAAGAGAAGCAAAGAATAGCTAGGCTTGCAAGTGTGTTCTTACAGTAGGTGGCAAGAGGTTAAAAGAAGCCTCACAGGATGGATACCGTTTCTTGGTGAAGTGGGAAGCAATATTCTGACAATTCTGATAGGAATGTTCTGGAGTCAGAGGGTCAGAGAGTGGGGAGAATGTTTATAATGGCTATGGTGGAGAATAAGAGCTGGGCAGAAAGTGAAAGTGAAAGTTGCTCATAGTTCAGTTGGTAAATAATCTGCCTGAAATGCAGAAGACTCTGGTTTGATCCCTGGGTTGGGAAGATCCCTTGGAGAACATGCTAGCAAAGTAATGTTCAAAATTCTCCAAGCCAGGCTTCAAAAGTATGTGAACCATGAACTTCCAGATGTTCAGCCTGGATTTAGAAAAGGCAGAGGAACTGGTCCTGAAAAACATCTTCCACTTTATCGACTATGCCAAAGCCTTTGGCTGTGTGGATCACAATAAACTGTGGAAAATACTGAAAGAGATGAAAATACCAGACCACCAGACCTGCCTCATGAGAAATCGGTATGCAGGTCAAGAAGCAACAGTTAGAACTGGACATGGAACAGCAGACTGGTTCCAAGTCAGAAAAGGAGTAGGTCAAGGCTGTGTATTGTCACCCTGCTTATTTAGCTTATATGCAGAGTACATCATGCAAACTGCCAGGCTGGATGAAGCACAAGCTGGAATCAAGATTGCCAGGAGAAATATCAATGGCCTCAGAGATGCAGATGACACCACCCTTATGGCAGAAGGCAAAGAAGAACTAAAGAGCCTCTTGATGAAAGTGAAAGAAGAGACTGAAAAATTTGGCTTAAAACTCAACATTCAGAAAANACATCATGCAAACTGCCAGGCTGGATGAAGCACAAGCTGGAATCAAGATTGCCAGGAGAAATATCAATGGCCTCAGAGATGCAGATGACACCACCCTTATGGCAGAAGGCAAAGAAGAACTAAAGAGCCTCTTGATGAAAGTGAAAGAAGAGACTGAAAAATTTGGCTTAAAGCTCAACATTCAGAAAATGAAGATCATGGCATCCGGTCCCATTACTTCATGGGAAATAGATGGGGAAACAGTGGAAACAGTGTCAGACTTTATTTTGGGGGGCTCCAAAGTCACTGCAGATGTTGATTGCAGACATGAAATTAAAAGACGCTTGCTCCTTGGAAGGCAATTTAAGGAGGCGGGTAGAAAGACAAGGGCAAATGCGGTACCCCGCGGCCCCTGGGTACTCCCCTGCAAACTGTACCAAGTCCCTGCACTGAGCCCTGGCACTCACCCAGAAGGTGGAGAGTGAGGGGGAGGTGTGGGGCCGTGGGTGGAGGCTGTGTTAGTCTTTGCTGCTCAGTAATGCACACTGGGCTGCAGGGGAGATCTGGAGAAAGCTGGCAGAGAGCAATACTAGCCCGCCTTCCCTTATCTGGACCAAACAGGGTGTTGTGGTAGATTCACCAATTTTAAAGAAGCCTAAACCTATAGGAACTTCTCAGGGCTTCCCTGGTGACTCAGACGGTGAAGAATCCACCTGCAATATGGAAGACCTGGGTTTGATCCCAGGTTTGGGAAGATCCCCTGGAGGAGGACCTGGCAACCCACTGCAGTATTTTTGCCTGGAGAATCCCCGTGGACAGAGGAGCCTGTCAGGGTATAGTCCATGATGTCGCAAAAAGTCAGACACAACTGAGCAACTAAGAACAGCACAGCAATCCTATAGGAACTTCTGAGACAGACCACCCTACTCCCCATGCCTCTTGTTTGTAGAAAAGCTTTTATCTCCCAGGCCTCCCCTGAGTCACAGAAGGCTGGTGATTGAAAGAATGTGAAGTATAGTGACAAAATTTAAATAATAGATCAGCCATATAGCAGTCATAGAATCTTTAGTTCCTCCCAGAAGGGCACAAATAACAGAATCTGGTGAATATTCTTGTGTTGTGTGTGTATTTAGTCCCATTTGGCTCTTCCTACCCCATGGACTGTAGCCCTCCAGGCTCTTCTTATCTAGTCCAGAATACTGGAGTAGGTTGCCATTTCCTGCTCCAGGGGATCTTCCCAATTCAGGGATCAAACCTAGGTTTCCTGTATTTCCTACACTGGCAGGTGAATTCTTTACCACTAGCACCACCTGGGAAGCAGATACTAAACCACTATCAGATGGAGGAGGTTAACTGCATGATAACTATGAGCAGACAGGTCCCAGACCAGTTGAAGCCTAAGGATTCATGATGTCAAGTCCAATGACACTATCCTGTTATCTCACCATTAACAGGGGGAGAGTGTATGAGCTGATTGCTGTACTGTGGGTGAAGAATGGGGCCTGACCATATCAGTAAACAAATTATGTTGAGGCCATCCAGTCATCAGCCACTGCAGCCACCCCCAAATGTGCACCTTGAGGGGCTTCAGCATGGAGGAAAACAGAATATTGCTACTATCCCTAATAGTTAAGATGTATATCAAAGGAATGATTTCATTAAGCCCAGAATCTTGCCTCTTCCCATGTTTAGAAAGGCACTAAATTCATTAACTTGAGATGCCTGGTTTTCTTTATTATTTTTGAATATCTTCTCTAAGGTTAGTTTTTCTTTTGTATTTGTCTGCACTGGGTCTTCTTTGCTTTGTGTGGGGTTTGTCTAATTGTAATGAGAAGTGGTGGGTGGGAGAGGGTGGAGGTGGGGCTACTCTCTGCTGCTGCGGCTTGAGGGCTTCTCATTGTGGCAGCTTCTCTTGTTACGAAGCATCAAATCTAGGGCTCACAGGCGTCAGTAGCTGTGGAACAGGGGCTCATTAGTAGTGGTTCACCGGCTTAGTTGTGGTGCAGCATGTGAAATCTTCCCCCACCAGGGATTGAAACCATGTCCCCTGCATTGGCAGGTGGATTCCTATCCACTGTGCCAACCAGGGAAGTCCTGTCTGATTTTCTTTTGATATTCTGACTACCAGTTTTTGCAAAAAATTCTTTTTGTCCTGGCTGTTCCCTCTTCAGAGCAGCCCCTCAGAGCTATTGAGAGGCTGTCTCCTGGGCTTAAATCCTCAGCGACTCTGCCAAATAAATCAGAATTCTCAACTTAGTACCCTGGACTCTCCCTCACCTTGCCTTTACAAACTCTCCCCTGAAATTTACTGGGGTGTTTAGATCTTTGAGCATGGGCCCCGTTTCTCCTGGCTTGGCCCTTGCAATAAACCTTTCTCTGCTTGGAACTCCAACATTTCAGTGTGTTTGGCACCAATGTGTCTTGGGCACAGGAACTTGGGTTCAACAACACAACCTATGGCCAACCATTTGACCTCAGGCAGCAAAAGAGTTTAGCACAGATTCTGTTTGTAGAGCTACAGAGACCTAAAGAAAAGCAACAGAAGATTAGAAAAGCTCAAATGATTTTGGAAGATGACTCAATGCTGTCATTGGGGATAGGCCTTTTTCATCTTACATGTTGGACTATGTAGGGACCTCTGAGAGTTTTTTGCTCCCCTCTTAGACTGGGAAAGGGGAATATGGGGAGAGAGAGACTGACATGATTTATTTCATCATGAACTCAGGGTCTAGCAGCATAACAGTGGTATATGTTACAGAAAGCAAGGTTATATGCATTTCCAGGAACCTTACCTCACTTTTAACTCTAACAATGCCCTATTCAAGAAAGTATTCTTCTTCTTCTTTTATGGATGAGAAAGATGAGGCTTATAGATAGCACTTGTCCAAGGTCTTCANCACTGTAGATGGAGACCCCAGAATTAAAGGCCCCACTCTGTTCCCTGAAGGACTTACTCACCAGCCTGGCTTAGGTAGAGAAAAGGCAGATAAGTAGGATCAACTGAAGTGTTCAGCTGTTTTAAGCTGTTAGTCAACTAAGAGTCAAAGAAAATCATAGTTTTCTTCACTTTGTGATGATTTCTAAAAGAAGTAGCCAAAAGCTAAATTTCAAGATGACTTCAGAAAGACACCTCTGGTAAAAATCCCCCAGTGAAGGCCTCTTTCACATCTGAACAAATTCCTGTCACACTGGCCTGACGTCCTCACCATCATGGCTGTCTATCTCCAGGTCCTGAATCTCACGTTCTATCAAACATTAAACAGGGGAAAGTTAAGACTGCATGCGAGCCTGTGTGCATGTCTGTTTGCTTAGAGGCTCAACCATGTCTGACTCTTTTGCAGCCCCATGGACTGTAGCTCACCAGGCTCCTCTGTCCATGGGATTTTTCCAGACAAGAATACTGCAGTGGGCTGCTATGCCCTCTTCCAGGGGATCTTCCCAACCCAAGGATCAAACCCAAGTCTTCTGTGTCTCCTGCATTGGCAAGCAGATTCTTGACCACTGACCAGGGTGGGCAGAAAACCCTTTATAAACAACTTTCACTGTTCTCTATGCACTTGTCTGTGTCTGGAAGGAGACAGTTGAAATTTGAACATTACAATTGGTGCTGATTCCTAAATTTTTATACCTGGGAATAAAGGAACAAGAAATGTGTTTAATCATATTGCTTCAAAGCGCTGTTCAATATCTGTGTCATCCATGTCTTTACCTAAGGAGAGTGGAATATATTGATGATTGTTATGAGAAATCTATCCACAGCAACATGGATGGACTGAGAAATTGTCATACTAAGTGAAGTCTGAAAGAGACAAATACCATATGATATCTTTACATGTGGAATCTAAAATGCAACACAAACTTATCTATGAAACAGACTCACAGACACAGAGAACAGAATTGTGGTTGCCAAGCGGAAGAGAGGACTGGGAGTTTAGATTTAGCAGATACAAACTTTTATATATAGAATGGATAAACAACAAGGTCCAACTGTATAACACAGGGAACTAGAGTCAATATCTTGTGATAAACCATAATGAAAAAGAATATATATACACATGTATAACTGAATTAGTTTGCTGTGTAGCAGAAATTAACACAACATTGTAAATCTGCTATACTTCAATAAAATAAAATTTAAAAACTTATCCATAATCCCTTAATGTCGACTAAGATCAAACTATATAAGTTTCTCTTTGATTATGGCTTTGAAAACCAGAGCTGTATGATGTGTTGAATAAACATGTGATTAGTACTTGTACTTAGCAAATGCTTTATTATGTGGAAACCATGACACAAATGCTCATCTTGTTCATATTCAGTGTTATTTTCACCCTGTACAAAAGTTGTTTTAAAATTAACCACTTTAAAGGTTCTCATCTGGCCTGTGAATAAATATTTATAATGTGCTTTGCCTATGAAGAGGATTATTAGCATGCAAGCTTTGACAATGAATGATTTCCTGAAGATTTTTGATGAGCAAAATGANAATGCTTTATTATGTGGAAACCATGACACAAATGCTCATCTTGTTCATATTCAGTGTTATTTTCACCCTGTACAAAAGTTGTTTTAAAATTAACCACTTTAAAGGTTCTCATCTGGCCTGTGAATAAATATTTATAATGTGCTTTGCCTATGAAGAGGATTATTAGCATGCAAGCTTTGACAATGAATGATTTCCTGAAGATTTTTGATGAGCAAAATGACTAAACTTAATGAAGGCATTTTATGCTTGTAAATACCTTACTCCAGGCCTTCAAAATCATCAAGAAATGTCCTTCATGAGACATGGTTTGGAAGCATCACTAAAATGAAGAGCTTGGTGAGACTTAATTGGTCTCTTTGCACCTGTATTTTCCCTAAGTATAGAGCAGATTCATGAAGTACATTTATTTTTTAACCAGATTATAGTTCCTATCAGTACAATAAGGCACTATAACAGACAACAGGGTCAGATTATATACCCTGAATCAAAAGGTCAGCATTTTTTTCCATCATAAGATAGACAATAAATAAGAAATAGATTTTTTTCCTCTGTGATGGAAGAAAATATTCTGAGTCGTTTCAAGCTCGCAATTTGTGGATGAGATAGGGAATGGATCACCCAAAACATGCATAGAATTTTTAAAACCATATGGTTCAAAAATTACTGCCTTTGCTAGAAATAGCAGGAGTAGGAGGGATCAAAAATGCACAAATAAGTGAATCCTCCAAACCTTAGCCTGAAACACTCTTATTGTTGTTATGCAACTGTGTAGACAAGCAGAGCATATCAGAGTCAGAAATGCAATTTCACCTTCACTGCATGAACAAATACTAAATCATACTAAAAATTCATTCAGAGAAAAGGACAGAAAAAAAGACATAGATGTCTCATATAGAATTTACGTGTTTGGGAGGAAGGATCAGCCTGCATGGAGAAGTTCTTTTTCTTCCCTCGTGCCTACTTACTCCAGCCTGAGTCAGTGCTCATCATGGTGCACAACACTGGGCTTTGTTCTCAGTGACCTCTTTCTTTTTAAACATATATATGTATATGTATATATTTTTTTTTAATTTATTTATTTTTGACTGTGTCAAGTCTTAGTTGCAGCATGTGGACCTAGCTGCCCCTTCAGCAGTTGGAATCTTAGTTCCCCCACCACGGATTGAGCCCTCATCCCCTGCATTGAAAGGTGGATTCTTCACCACTGGACCGCCAGTGAAGTCCCTCGGGTACTTCTCTTCACTTATACCCCAGAGCACCCCATATATCAACAAGCCAGGGAAAGACATCAAGTCCAAATCATAGAATCTGGTACAAGCACTGGCCCCCAGGTGTGACCCTAATACAAAGTTTCTGTACTCCTAGTAGTCCCCTGTCCCATGACTTCACTGCCCACAGTGGGCTACAAAGGGGGTACCAAGTAGGAAAGGCTCCTCCTTGCTGTATAGATGTTGCCTTCAAAAACTTTTATTTTCAATCATCTGACTTTCTGACCCTTACTCTCTTTCTTCCCATCTCATTTCTTCTAAAACCCTCACCACAGTAGTTCTCTAATCTGATTTAAAGCAAAGACCCTATTACTTTTTTACTGTCCACCATTACTCACCCAGCTTAAAATCCATGACCTGTCTGCACATTCTCTCCCCTGCAAATGCCTTCAAGTCCCAAGCACTGCTCCTCCTCGATGAGAATCACCTGGAAAAAGCCTACTGCTGGTTCACCCTACTCTTCTGCAAGTGCTTCCAAGAGCTGAATGTGGCTAGACCTTGTGACATGAATAACTGTTTTTACTTTGAAATAAGGATGAAAAAGCCCAACCAAGCGGCCTTAAGTCTTATCATATTTTCCTAATTAGTTCTTTCCCTTGCTCTCTGAGAAAACACATTGTCCTCTCTCACTAACTGCCGATTTCTAGTCTAAATTCTAGCCTAACCCCCAGCCTAACTCCCAAGTTCTCATCTAGCTTCTTGATATTCCAGTGATGGCTTAAACTTCTTTTTCTCAGAGGAACCTTCCTTCATCACCTCATGTAAAAGAGCCTCTCTCCAATCACACTTTCGTCCCTTACTTTGCTTAATTCATCTCTGTAATAGTTAAAACAAACTACCTGACGTCATACACATACATACACATATATAGTATTTGCTTATTGGCTGGCTCCTTCNCTAGCTTCTTGATATTCCAGTGATGGCTTAAACTTCTTTTTCTCAGAGGAACCTTCCTTCATCACCTCATGTAAAAGAGCCTCTCTCCAATCACACTTTCGTCCCTTACTTTGCTTAATTCATCTCTGTAATAGTTAAAACAAACTACCTGACGTCATACACATACATACACAGATATAGTATTTGCTTATTGGCTGGCTCCTTCCACTAGATCATAAGCTCCTGAGAGACAAGGACTTCCTCCCGTTTACCCACATCCAATACAGGATTTCTCAACTTGAGCACTGTTGGTATTTTGTGCAAAATAATTTTTGGGGGGGGGTGGGGAACTGTCCTGTGCATTGTGGAATGTTTAGCAGCATCAGTGACCACTACTAATTACCTGCAGTACCATCCAACCTAGTCATAACAATCAAAAATATCTTCAGATGTTTTCAAGTATCCCTCAGGTCCAAAAGGGGGCAAAAATCACCCCTGATTGAGAACTACTACTTTAACATGATGCCTGGCACATAGTGGGTGCTAAGCAAACATTTTATGAATGAATAAATCACCACACCATGGATCACCAAAAAAACCCAATAGTATAATTTATTGTCCTAACTTCCAGCAGAACTCTATTTAAGCCTTACCAGCAAAAGTGAATTGACCTTGTTTTACTGACATTCAGAGACAGGTAAAATGGATTTTGTACCAAGGGTTCTCATCTGGGACGTCATGTTATAATCACCTAGGTAAAGCTTTAGAAAAACTACTGATACCAGAACAGTTAAATGAGAATCTCGGGTTGCGGTTGGGCGGGGCGGGGGGTGGGGCGAGGCTAGGATGTTGTTGTTTAGTCGCTCAGTTGTATCCAACTTTTTGTGACCCCATGGACTGTAGCCCACCAGGCTCCTCTGTCCAGGGGATTTCCCAGGTAAGAATACTGGAGTGGGTTGCCATCTCCTTCTCCAGGGGATCTTCCTGACCCAGAGATGGAACCTGCTTCTCCTGCATTAACAGGCTGATTCTTTACCGCTGAGCCACTAGGAAAGCCCGGGGGTCTAGGATAGAGTTTTACAAAGTTCCTCCCATGATTCTGATTTGTAGCCTGGGTTCAAATCCTATTCTTTTCAGTCCTCCAAAGACTAATTTCACAGCATTGCAATCCTCATAAATAGGACATTTTCCCTCACACATCTGCATTACTGATCAGTGTTTTTGGAATGGGAGAAAGTGTATGTCAGCATAGTAACTGCATTTGTAGCTTCTATTCCCTGTCTCATTTTTTTTTTTGGCCACACTCCATGTGGGATCTCAGGTCTCTGATCAGGGAACAAACCTGGGCCCCCTGCATCGGAAGTGCGGAGCCTTAACCACCAGGAAGTCTGGACCCTGCCCCATCGTTGATCCATGTTCATCCTAAGCGAGGCAATTTAAAATTAGTGTTCTATTTGGTGGCTCAGATGGTAAGGAATCTGCTTGCAATGCATGAGACTTGGGTTCATTCCCTGGGTCAGGAAGATCCCCTGGAGGAGGAAATGGCAACCCACTCCAGTATTCCTGCCTGGAGAATCCCATGGACAGAGGAGCCTGGTGGGCTACAGCCCATGGGGTCACAAAGAGTCAGACACAACTGAGTGACTAACACACAATACACACTAATAATGAGAAAAAATGTATTACCTTGTAATTTTCTTTTTTGATAATGACTTATGCTATGGAAGAAAATGTATTCTGTCATATTGGGAACAAATGTCACAAAAGCTTTAAAATAGTATGATGTGAAAGTTTTATAGTGGCTGGAAACAAAAGGATTGTAGAAGCAGACGCCTAAAACAGAACCTATAGGGAAGTAGGGTTAGCATTACAAATTGCAGAGTTAAGTTACATATGATGCCCTGCTAGTGAGAATGTTGATACTATGACTTTGTGTCTTATTAAGTGGACAGATTTTTTCACTCCCAAAGTGGTAACATGTAGCTTGAAAAATGAACTCTGGTGTCAAAGATGAATAATTCTGAAGTAAAATTATTATTTTCTAATTCTAAAAAAAGATTTCTTAAGGGAGTATGTGTTTCTCCCATTTGAAACTGAAGGACTGTCAGCTACAAAACTAATAGGCATATCTATCATCATATTGCAATCATTGTTCATAAAAATGATGCTGATTAAATTCCCCATGGAATATAATCTAGTTCATATAAAGTTCTGTTTGTATTTCAAAAGAATAAGTATTTTGTGTTGCTGCACTGTTTTCTATACATGGTCAATTGGAAAAAAATGTGTTCATCTTAAGTCTCCCATATTCTTTCTGATGTATGTTTTTGCCAACTTGTGTTACCTATTGAGGGAGTGGTATTAAAATCTCCCATATGATTATGAACTTATCTATTTCATCTTTTTATTCTATTAATTTTTATTTCTTATGTTTGGAGGCTATTAAGTGCATACAAATGTAGGCCAGTTATGTCTACCTAGTGAATTGACTCTTTTTTCATTGTGAAATGTCTGTCTTCTCAAGTAATGCTTTGTGCCTGAGAGCCTACTTTATCTGATGTTAATGTATGTATGCTATATATCTGATATTAACATACCTGTATATATATATGTATATATCAGATATATAGCATANATGCGAAGAGTTGACTCATTGGAAAAGACTCTGATGCTGGGAGGGATTGGAGGCAGGAGAAGAAGGGGACGACAGAGGATGAGATGGCTGGATGGCATCACTGACTCGATGGGCATGAGTCTGAGTGAACTCCGGGAATTGGTGATGGACAGGGAGGCCCGGCGTGCTGTGATTCATGGGGTCGCAGAGTTGGACACAACTGAGTGACTGAACTGAACTGAAGTGATATGTGCATATTTATGTATTTTTAATAAATAATATATATATGATCATGTTGCATGGCATTTCCTTCCTATCATTTTGCTTTCAACTTTTTACACTTCCCTAATATTTTTTATGTGTCTCTTGTAAACAGCATATAGGTGGGTTAAGTTATGTTTTGCCTTTGGTCTTTTAAATAAAACATATGATCTAGTTATAGTTATCATAATTATGGTACATTGAGGTTTAAATATATTATCTTAGTGGTCCCCAACCTTTTTGGCACCAGGGATCAGTTCCATGGAGGACAATTTTTCCAGGGATCTGGGGGTAGGGAATGGTTTGGGGATGATTCAAACACACTAGGTTTATTATGCATTTTATTTCTATCATTATTAGATCAGCTCCAACTCAGATCATCAGGCATTAGATCTCAGAGGTTGGGGACACCTGTATTATCTTATTCCTTGATACATATTTGTCCCACCTGCATTATGCTATTTTTTTTCCTCTCCCTTTATGCCTTGAGTATTTTTATTATTCCATTTCTTCATTCTATTGGCTTGGTAGTTATACTTTTTTTAAACTTTTGCTTTATTGCTTACCATATATAAAATGCATCTTTGACTTGTCGAAATACAACTTGATACTTTCACCCATGTCACTTTCACCCAAGGGGCTTTGAACGCTTTAATTCTATTTTCCTCCCAATTTATATTCTTATCTTGTATTTTAATTTGACGTTATCTATTCAACTCTATAACCTCAGATATGCAGATAACATCACCCTAATGACAGAAAGTGAGAAGGAACTAAAGAGGCTCTTGATGAAGATGAAAGAGACTGAAAAATCTGGCTTAAAACTCAACATTCATAAAACTAAAATCATGACACCTGGTCCCATCGCTTCATGGCAACTAGAAGGGGAAACAATGGAATCAATGACAGACTTAATTTTCTTNCAGATAACATCACCCTAATGACAGAAAGTGAGAAGGAACTAAAGAGGCTCTTGATGAAGATGAAAGAGACTGAAAAATCTGGCTTAAAACTCAACATTCATAAAACTAAAATCATGACACCTGGTCCCATCGCTTCATGGCAACTAGAAGGGGAAACAATGGAATCAATGACAGACTTAATTTTCTTGGGTTCCAAAATCATTGCAGATGGTGACTGCAGCCATGAAATTAAAAGACACTTGCTCCTTGGAAGAAAAGCTATGACAAACCTAGACAGAGTATTAGAAAGCAGAGACATGACTTTGCCAGCAGAGGTCTGTCTAGTCAAAGCTATGGTTTTTCCAGTAGTCATGTATGGATGTGAAAGATGGACCATAAAGAAGGCTGAATGCCAAAGAATTGATGCTTTTGAACTGTGGGGGTTGGGGGGAGAAGATTCTTGAGAATCCCTTGGACTGCAAGGAGATTGAATCAGTCAATCCTAAAGAAAATCAGTCCTGAATATCCATTGGAGGACTGATGCTGAAGCTGAAACTCCAATACTTCAGCCACCTAATGCGAAGACCCGACTCATTAGAAAAGACCCTGATGCTGGGAAAGACTGAAGGAAGGTGGGAGGAGAAGGGGACGACAGAGGATGAGATGGTTTGATGGCATCACGGACTCTACAGACATGAGTTTGAGCATGTTCCAGGAATTGGTGAAGGACAGGGAAGCTTGGCGTGCTGCAGTCCACGAGGTTGCAAAGAGTCGGACACAACTGAGCGACCGAAAGGCAACAGTTCAGCTCCATGAGACATTATCATTATTGTTTTATAGAGTTGATAGTCATTAAATTATCAAAAAATTTACTTCTTTAATTACTCTTTCTTTACTCATTTCTTCCTAGTTTGCCCTAATTTCTTCCCAGGATTATTTACTTTTGCCAAAATAATAGATTTTTATATTCCTTGATGTGGAATTTTGAATTCCTTGACTTCTGCTGCTAATTTTCTCAGTTATTTGCCTAAATGTTTTTATTACTTCATCTTTATTTTTGGAGGTTATTTTGCTAGGGACACATTCTAAGTTCATGGAACTTCTCTTCAGTATTCTGAAGGTGTCAAAATACATTGTCATTGAAGGTGTCAAAATACATTGTCATTGAAGGCAAATGTATTGTCTGTCTTTGGTTTTCTATTGTTTCTGTGAGCAGTTAGATGTCAGTCTTCTTGTTTGACTTTTGTAGGTAATTTGTCTTCTGTGTTTGAAGGGGATGCCACTTTCTAATTGTTCAGTTCCCTTTGGTTTTCAATGTGCCAAAGGGACATTGTGCAATGTGCCAAATGCGAGTTTTATTTTATTCACTCTGCATGGGAAATCTTAGAGATTCTTGGATCTGTGGCCTGCAATCTCTGCTACATAACCTGTTTGCCTCTCTACATCCATTCTCCACGCTCCTCTGCCTTTGGAAGCTGACATATATTGCTTATTAATACAATAGCTCCCATGCCTTCTGATTTCCAGTTGATTGCAGCCAATGAGGAGCATTAGTAGGAGGTCAGAAGGAGGATGAAGAGATTAGGATATTGATTCCTCTGGCTCCCTTTTTCAGAGGTATCCTGGGCCTGCTGTATCTTTTGACAAAAGGGTACTACTGTTCCTCTCAAAGTGGTTTTCTCTACATAATTGTTTAAGCCTCTCTTTCCCCTTAAACTTATGGGGAAAAGACTGACAGTTCCACAGTTTCTCAGCCCAGGTTATTGCAATCTCACTTGTCATTCACCTGCTCACACCCGTGTAATTAGTCCCTTTGTAAATAAGCCCCCCCAATTTATGCTAATTTGAGTGTGCCACTTTTATCTTGGCCATCTGACTATACAGTAACTAGTATGAGAAGTAGTCTCTGATGGTTATTTTAACTGTATTCTTATTGTGATGGTTAATTTTATATATCAAATTTTCTGAGCCACAGTTTCCAGATATTTAGTCAAACATTATTTTGAATATTTCAGAGGAGGTATTTTTGAATGAGATATACATTTAAGTCAGTAGACTTTGAGTAAAGCAGACTGCCGTCTATAATGTGGGTGGGTCTCATCTAATCAGTTGAAGGACTGACTAAAACAAAAGGCTGACCTCCCTTAAGTAAAAGAGGATTCTCTAGCAGACTGCCTTCTGACTTCACCTGCAACATAGGCTCTCCTGGTTCTACAGAAGGCTGCCTTTGGACTTGAAATGAATTTCTTTCCTGAATCTTCAGGTGGGTGGCTTCACCATCAGATTCTGGGCTCACCAAGCCTACCTAGTTGTGTGAGCCAATTCCTTAAGATAAATTCCTCCTCTGTATACATACATCCTGTTGGTTCTGTTTCTAGGGAGAACCCTGACTAACACAAGGTAATAGGAATTAGATCCTCATGAAATAAATCCTTAAGTGTTCATATTCTAAGGGAGCTCATGGATGATCTTCCTACTGAGAATCATGAGCATGAGTAATTCATGGCATGAGATGACATCATAATTACATTATCAGCAGAGGGTGAAATACACGCGGAGGGCAAGGTACTGGAGGGTCAAGGGGCTATAGGGTAGTCTCAATGGTAACAAGATGCACTAAAAAAGACTGGAATCTTACTGTAACTTGGGAAAACACAGATAAAAATTGAGAGTTATGAACACAAAATTCAAAACCTGCACTGAAACATTAGAAGGCCTCCAGGGCAAGTTTGAAGGAGTCCGTCATTTCCCATAATTGTACAACATCACATTGATCCATCACATAGATGACTTTAAAATGGTAATCACAAGCTCCATATAAATGTAGTAAATGTGCAGTTTAAGATATGTTGCTTGATACACAGAGGTGACCCATCAACTACAGTATCATTCTAATGTGAAACAAGTTGATCATGCAACCACGTGAAACCAAAAAAAGTTAGCTATAATTTGTGTCCTATATGAAATGGTGGAGTTACAAAGAGGAGAGGCTCAAGTAACATGAAATAGTAGTGAAAGTCTCTGCCTTTGTAGCTGGTCAAGAGGCTGAATGTTGAGGGCAAAAACTGTAGACTGTATCAGGTTCCTGAACTATTCATTATGGATTGCCCATACCTACTTCTGGAACACACATCATTGTAAATAAATCCTTATTGAATTATTATACTTCGAGTGTTCATCTGCTTCCGGTAGAAGACCTGATTAACATGGTCCTTCGATCATTTTTGGAAGATAGTTATTATTTCATCAGATATTGCTTCTGTCCATTCCCTCTCATCTCCTTTTGGAACTACAATTATGTGTGTTGAACACTCTCATCATGTTCCTTTTACCTCTATGATTTCTTGCATATTTTACATTCATTTATTTNCCTTTGGAAGCTGACATATATTGCTTATTAATACAATAGCTCCCATGCCTTCTGATTTCCAGTTGATTGCAGCCAATGAGGAGCATTAGTAGGAGGTCAGAAGGAGGATGAAGAGATTAGGATATTGATTCCTCTGGCTCCCTTTTTCAGAGGTATCCTGGGCCTGCTGTATCTTTTGACAAAAGGGTACTACTGTTCCTCTCAAAGTGGTTTTCTCTACATAATTGTTTAAGCCTCTCTTTCCCCTTAAACTTATGGGGAAAAGACTGACAGTTCCACAGTTTCTCAGCCCAGGTTATTGCAATCTCACTTGTCATTCACCTGCTCACACCCGTGTAATTAGTCCCTTTGTAAATAAGCCCCCCCAATTTATGCTAATTTGAGTGTGCCACTTTTATCTTGGCCATCTGACTATACAGTAACTAGTATGAGAAGTAGTCTCTGATGGTTATTTTAACTGTATTCTTATTGTGATGGTTAATTTTATATATCAAATTTTCTGAGCCACAGTTTCCAGATATTTAGTCAAACATTATTTTGAATATTTCAGAGGAGGTATTTTTGAATGAGATATACATTTAAGTCAGTAGACTTTGAGTAAAGCAGACTGCCGTCTATAATGTGGGTGGGTCTCATCTAATCAGTTGAAGGACTGACTAAAACAAAAGGCTGACCTCCCTTAAGTAAAAGAGGATTCTCTAGCAGACTGCCTTCTGACTTCACCTGCAACATAGGCTCTCCTGGTTCTACAGAAGGCTGCCTTTGGACTTGAAATGAATTTCTTTCCTGAATCTTCAGGTGGGTGGCTTCACCATCAGATTCTGGGCTCACCAAGCCTACCTAGTTGTGTGAGCCAATTCCTTAAGATAAATTCCTCCTCTGTATACATACATCCTGTTGGTTCTGTTTCTAGGGAGAACCCTGACTAACACAAGGTAATAGGAATTAGATCCTCATGAAATAAATCCTTAAGTGTTCATATTCTAAGGGAGCTCATGGATGATCTTCCTACTGAGAATCATGAGCATGAGTAATTCATGGCATGAGATGACATCATAATTACATTATCAGCAGAGGGTGAAATACACGCGGAGGGCAAGGTACTGGAGGGTCAAGGGGCTATAGGGTAGTCTCAATGGTAACAAGATGCACTAAAAAAGACTGGAATCTTACTGTAACTTGGGAAAACACAGATAAAAATTGAGAGTTATGAACACAAAATTCAAAACCTGCACTGAAACATTAGAAGGCCTCCAGGGCAAGTTTGAAGGAGTCCGTCATTTCCCATAATTGTACAACATCACATTGATCCATCACATAGATGACTTTAAAATGGTAATCACAAGCTCCATATAAATGTAGTAAATGTGCAGTTTAAGATATGTTGCTTGATACACAGAGGTGACCCATCAACTACAGTATCATTCTAATGTGAAACAAGTTGATCATGCAACCACGTGAAACCAAAAAAAGTTAGCTATAATTTGTGTCCTATATGAAATGGTGGAGTTACAAAGAGGAGAGGCTCAAGTAACATGAAATAGTAGTGAAAGTCTCTGCCTTTGTAGCTGGTCAAGAGGCTGAATGTTGAGGGCAAAAACTGTAGACTGTATCAGGTTCCTGAACTATTCATTATGGATTGCCCATACCTACTTCTGGAACACACATCATTGTAAATAAATCCTTATTGAATTATTATACTTCGAGTGTTCATCTGCTTCCGGTAGAAGACCTGATTAACATGGTCCTTCGATCATTTTTGGAAGATAGTTATTATTTCATCAGATATTGCTTCTGTCCATTCCCTCTCATCTCCTTTTGGAACTACAATTATGTGTGTTGAACACTCTCATCATGTTCCTTTTACCTCTATGATTTCTTGCATATTTTACATTCATTTATTTCCCATTCTGTATATTTTCTCACAACCTATTTTTAAAATTTCACTAATTAAATCCTCATCTTTTTCTAAACTACTATAGAACCAGTCCTTTAAAATTTTAATCTTGGTTATCGTGTTTCCCACTTCTGGAAATTCCATTTGGATATTCTTCATAGTTTCTAGTTTGTTTTTTTTTTAATTATTTATTTATGGCTATGCTGGGTCTTTGTTGTTGTACAGGGGCTTTCTCTAGTTACAGCCATCAGGGGATACTTTCTAGTTATGGTGTTTTGGCTTCTCATTGCAATGATTTCTCTTGTTGCAGAGCATGGGTTCTATGCGGAGCACGGGTTCTATGAGAGCAGGCTTCAGTAGTTTCAGTAAGCAGGCTTAGTTGCCCTGTGACATGTGAAATCTTCCCAGACCAGGGATCAAACTCATGTTCCCGGTTTTGGCAGGCAGATTCCCAACTACTAGATCACCAGGGAAGTCCTAGTTTCCAGTTCTTTGAGGAAATTCTCAATATTATCTCAAATACATTAAGCATAGTTTTTTTAAATATATTTTTATTTATTTGTTGTACTAGGTCTTAGTTGCAGGATGTGGGATCTAGTTCCCCTACCAAGGATTGAACCCAGGCCCCCTGCATCGGAAGTGCAGAGTCCTTACCACTGGACCACAAGGGAAGTCCTGAAGCAGAGTTCTTTTAAAATCTACTGTATTCTGATAATTCCACCATCTAGATCCCTGGTTGAGTTGTTCCCATTGTCTGTTGATTTATGATGTTTTGTCTGTTTCTGTGCCTGCTGCTGCTGCTGCTGCTGCTAAGTCGCTTCAGTCGTGTGTCCGACTCTGTGCGACCCCGTAGACAGCAGCCTATCAGGCTCCTCCGTCCCTGGGATTCTCCAGGCAAGAACACTGGAGTGGGTTGCCATTTCCTTCTCCAATGCATGAGAGTGAAAAATGAAAGTGAAAGTCGCTCAGTCGTGCCCGATCCTTAGCTACCCCATGGACTGCAGCCCATCAGGCTCCTCCGTCCATGGGAGTTTCCAGGCAAGAGTACTGGAGTGAGGTGCCACTGCCTTCTCCGTTTATGTGCCTAGTTATATTTTATTCTGCATCCGATGATATATGTGAACAATTAAGGATCTAACTTGAGATCTAGGATGATGTTTTCTTCCTCCAGAAAGAATTTACATTTGCTTCTAGAAGTTGGCTAGAGGCATTAGCAATGCCACACCATGTTAATTTGATTTCAAGACTTGGAGTGATTTAAAACTGAGCTTTGGGCTTCCCTGGTGGCTCACTGGTAAAGAATCTGCCTTCCAATGCAGGAGAAGACAGTTCAGTCTCTGGGTCGGGCAGATAGATCCCCTAGAGAAGGAAATGGCAATCCACTCCAGCATTCTTGCCTGGGAAATCCCATAGAAAGAGGAGCCTGGCAGGCTTCAGTTCTTGGGGGTCACAAAAGAGACAATGCCAGCAAAAACTGAGCTTCAATGCCTGCAAGATCAAGTTTTATTGTTTTACACTATTTTTCTAGGGTGTAACCCTTGTATTCTCAACCACAAATATGATTATTATCAGAGATCTCCTCCTTGGCAGGGCACAAATTTGATTTTATCTCCTGGCTTATGAGCAAAAAGCTTTGCATCTTCTCTCCCCTCAGGGGGAAAATTTGTCCCAAATGCCCTGCTCATACTTCAAAGTTTCATTCTTCTCCAGGTCTTAGATCCATGATTCTTCCTCATGTTGTTGAAGCTCCAATTCCTCTGAGTAAATGATTATATTTTTGCACAGCCTTCCTAATTTGACAGTGAAAGGGTTAGTCCTAATTACTTAGACTACTATTGCAGAAGCTTTTAAATATAAATTGAATGGTTTATAAAATGGGTCTAAATGTTTTATCACTCACTTCAATGAAGAACACTTCTCAACAACAGAATCTGTTTAGATTTGGAGGATAATAATTATTAAAATCTCTCAAACAGAAATTGCATATAGCTATTTTAAGCATAAATCCAGATATAAAATATTATCCATGAAAGCAAAATGAGGGTCTCATTAAAACATTCGAATGATTTCACTTGCAAGTTTTTACAAATTCAATGTTTAACAACCTTTGTATTTTATTTTTTCCTTACAATTATATAACTTAAAGAAAATATCTATTTTTTAACCAAACACCATAAAAATGCCCCCAAAGCCTCTGTAGTTTACTCCATAGTGGTGAGTACCCACATTTGTCATGCAGGAGACCAGACTTTGATTCCCCAGTGGGGAGGCATAGAAGTCTTTTGGGGGCTTCCCTGGTGGCTCAGATGGTAAAGAATCTGCCTGCAATACAGGAGACACAGGTTTGATCCCTGGGTCAAGAAGATCCCTGGGAGAAGGACTTGGCTACTCCCTCCAGTATTCTTGCCTGGATAATCCCATGGACGGAGGAGCCCAGTGTGCTACAGTCCATGGGGTCTCAAGGAGTTTCACATGACTGAGCAACTAACACTTTCACTTCACCATGCAAATATTACTATTATATATGGACCACTGCATGAAAATACTTGATAAGAACTTTTCTATCAACTTATTTCACATCTCCTTTTTCCTTCTAATAATACTCACTTTTCATCATAGAAGATGAAAATACAAGACTTTTTTTTACATAGGTTTTGTCAAGGGATAAATCTACATGACTAAATGTTGGTGACTGGGAGGGAACTGAAGACAAGACTCCCAGGAACTTGAAGGAAAGATTTGTCTTCCTAAGACAAATCACTAAACCCAAGTCAATGTCCACTTTTTTCACTGGATGTGATAACTTCATTCCTTGTAATACAAGAACTGCTACAGCTATGTATGACCATGACCAAATATTGCTGATATGCTGAGGATAGTAGAATGGCAAGCTGGAAAGCACAAAGGCCCCAAAAACTTGTTGAGCTATTGAACCAACCTGGAACATGTCTACTGTTGTATTTCTTACTATACCAGAAAACAAAGGTTCTTAGTATTTCAGCTCATCCTATTTGAATCTTCTTGTTCTTGCAACCAGGATGCTAATAGAGCTATAGTGGTTTTAAAGCATGGTCCCCAAAGTATAAAGGTAGGCAGCTTCTCGAAGCTGGAAAGGCAAGGAAATGGATTCTCCCCTTGAGCCTCCAAAGGGAATGTTCTACAGGCTCATTTTAGATTTCTGACCTTTGTGCTGCCTTAAGCCACAAAATTTATGATAATTACAGCAACAAGAGGAAACTAATACAGTGATTGCGAACTTGGGTGCTGCTATCAGCCTCCTAAGTTTAAATCCTTCTACTACTTACTGAATATGAGACCTTGGGTAAATTAAACTCTCTACCCTGCAGTTTCATCTCAAAAAATGGGATGATGGTAACAGAACCAAACCTGCTGGGTTGTCATGGGTTTAAATGAGAAACTACTTAGGAGTAACTGAAGCGTCATAATTTAAAAATAAATGTAACCATTGTTCTGCTAATATTTATAATTTAATATATTTGTACCTTCTCTCCTATAAATCAGTTTTTTTTTACATAGTCATGGAGGAGGAAGGGTGTGAGAGCCTCTACCTATAGCATCTTATTTGATGCTACAACCAGTCATAAAATAAGTATAATTTTGTTTTCATATGGGAAAACTGAGGCTGTGGGAGGTTAATTTTTCCAAGTGACATAGCTAGTAAGAAGACAAATCAAAGCAACTAATTCACCATTGCATTCACTACACTTATTTGCTGGATGATGCACGAATATGTGCAAATAACCACTGCAGTGGGCACTCCTAAATAATGAGGACTCTAGACAGACTGACACTAGGTCACCCTATCTTAACCCTCACTGGCACAAATCCTAGCTCTTTAACAGCAAACTACGGTTTCCAGAACGGCTGGATGCAACGGAGAGAGACACCCAGTCGCAGGATCCTTGCGGGAGAGTGGTGATGGCAGGGCTGGGATGAGGGGAAAGGAAGGTGGAGCCACTGCGAGGACGCAAAGGCGGGGCCTGCGTGGGGAATGCCCCCTGCGACGAGGTACCGCCCCTCCGTCGCCCGCGAGCGACCCCCGCCCCCGCCCGTTTCGGCGCTTTGTCTCAGCAGGGTGGTCTCCTGGCATCGGAAGCCGGGAGAAAGTAAGGTGGAGCCACTGCGAGGACGCAAAGGTGGGGCCTGCGTAGGGAACGCCCCGGGCCATAGACGAGGGCGGGGCCTCCTCCGAGGCCAGTGCGCGGCCGCGGAGCTTGACCCGCCCATAGCTCCGCCCCTCAGGAGACTCGGCGCCACCATGGAGGAGTACCATCGCCCCTGCGACGAGGTACCGCCCCTCCACCGCCCCCGAGCGACCCCCGCCTCCCCCCGTTTCGGCGCTTTGTCTCGGCAGGGTGGTCTCCTGGCACCAAGCAGCCAGGAGAGTTGAGGTGCAGCGTTCCCCGTGCCCAGGTCCTCTCTACAGGGCCTGGGATCCGCCCCACCCTTCTCCGGCCCCCGACCCTGAGGCCTTCGGGGTGGGGTGAGAGTCAGGATGGCAGGGGCGACTGGGAGCGCTAGGGGCCTGCAGTGGGGTCGGGGCCGAAGGTTAGAAGCCTTGACTTGGGGTGCGTGGGGTGGCGGGAGCCGCCCGTCTACAAGGCAGGCCTTCGGAACCGGTCTTCTTGGCTGCTCCCTCTGCCCCTTGGTGTCCCCAAAGCAGGTGTCCCATCCCTGCCAAGCGAGGCCCTGTGGCAGAGCCGCTCCCCCTCCCGGGCACTCCCGCTGGGGTGGTTTGGAAGGAGGTACTTTATGGATTAGGAGCCCTTGCTTATTGACTCAGCCTTCCCAAAACCTCACCAGAAGCCTGTGATGTCAGTTGTCATCTTCTGTTACCCACGGGGCACTGTGACTTTCATGGCGGCTAAGTCAAAGTTAGAACTGCCAGAAATGACAGCCGCTCCATTTGAACCCAGACCTCTGACTACACAGCTACAACTCTGGCTTCTCTCTAACCAGGAGGAGGATGAGGCCTGTTGGATCCCAGCATAACTTGTGACAGGGCAGAACAGACAAAGTCATTTTCTGTCTAGTGGTAGCCACAGGTGAATGAGGCACATGGTGGAGGTGCAGCATAAAATAGTGTATTATTAGACCCCTGGAAGGGCGTTTGGGACCATTCATCTTTAGGATGTGGGCTTTTGCAGAAGCTAAGATCACATTTAAAGTCAGGCTTCTATGATGCAGGTGGCATACACGCTTCAAGGTTAGTGGTTTTCTTATTTTAGAAATTGAAGCATAAGCAATTTAATCCTAAAGGCATATCCCCCGAAAGTACCAGTCTCCTGACTCCTGAGAGGGTTCTGTACTGCTGCTGCTACTAAGGCAGTACCCCCTAAATGCCTGTATTATAAAAGAAATAAAATTACATGTGTTACCATGGCCATCCAGTACAACCTGATTCCCTGGTCACCTTCCAAATTGAATGGAAATGGACATTATTTAGTTTGTAGACCACTTTTGAAAATAGATAAGGACCTTATTTGAAAGTAAAATGTTTTGGTTTAGACTACGATCTTATCACATAACCTATTTCTTGACTCTAAGACATTTCTTAGTCATTAATAGTTGCTTTTAACTCAAGATTGTATCAGGCCACTCCCAAGAAAAAGTTGCCAAACCTGTTGTATTATGGGCATAGATTAAAGGTCTAAATATTACTTATATGTTATAAAGTGACAGCAATTTGGAATGATCAAGTATTTTCATAAACTTTAACTCAAGAAAGCCACATAAATTGCCAAGCATAAGTTAAGAACAAAATTCAAACTTACCAGCATTCTTTTTTCATGCTCCCCCCGCCATTATTTAGTCACAACTATTTCCTGTGTACTGATAACACATCATATGTCTATCTCCTGTTTCCTGAGCTTTACAACACAGTGATCTGCAGTCTGGATGTTCATCAGATCACCAGGAAAGCACTTTTTTTTTTTCTTGTGCTGCCCATATCTTTGTAAAAAAATTTTATTTTATATTGGAGTATAGTTGATTTACAGTGTTGTGTTAGTTTCAGGTGTACAACAAAATGATTTAGTTATACATATATGTATTCTTTTTCAGACTCTTGTCCCATGTAGGTTATTATAGAATATTGAGTTCCCTGTGCTATATAAATAGGTCCCTGTTGATTATCTATTTTATATATAGTAGTGTGTATATGAGTGCTCACATGTTCAGTCATGTCTGACTCTTTTGTGACCCTATGGGCTGTAGCTCACCAGACTCCTCTGCACATGGAACTTTCCAGGCAAGAATACTGGAGTGGGGTGCCATTTCCTCCTCCAGGGGATCTTCCCAATCCAAGGATGGAACCCTCATCTCTTGCATCTCCTGTGTTGGCAGGCAGATTGTTTACCACTAGCACTACCTGGGAAGCCCCATATGAGTAAAGCACTTTAAGAAAAATGTTGCCTAGGCTCTGCTTGCGGAGAAGGCAATGGCACCCCACTCCAGGACTCTTGCCTGGAGAATCCCAGGGACGGGGCCTGGTGGGCTGCCGTCTATGGGGTCGCACAGAGTTGGTCACGACTGAAGCGACTTAGCAGCAGCAGCAGCAGGCTCTGCCCGAATTCTAATAAGTGAGAATCTCCAGGGAGGTAGGTGGCATGGCATTTTGCAATTTTAAAGATCAAGGTGGGATTAGTAGCCTCAGTAATCTTAATGCCCCTTTTCACTGTGGTCCCGTCACTAATACCTGTCTAGGCCAGCCTAGGGTATTCTGTGTAGCATCATAGCTCCCAGGAGAAGAAAGTGTGTGTTGAAAGCCACTATACCTTTTGTTTTCCATCTTTAGGTTGGCTTCAATGCTGATGAAGCCCACAATATTGTTAAAGAGGTGAGTTATATATCTTGCTTATCTTGAAGATTCATGCATTGGTGAAATTTTTTAAAACTGTGTTTTTACTTTCAGTACAAAGTTAAAAGCCTGAGTATTAAAACAAGATTTTTTATATTTATTCACTAATACTTTATAGGGCTGCTCTGTGTTTGTTATATTGCATGCTGTCAGTCATATTGTATGCTCTCAGGCATCTTGGGGCTTACCCTGAAAGGGATATTTAAGTGTTGATCTAGAATATTGGCTTGCTGTTTTCTAAAGCTGATTTTCTGTCTCTTGAATAAAATAACTTTTATTCCAATGGGGCCAAATAGTATTTTAAATGTTTAATAGTTCAGAATCATGTATTAGAACTTTGTAGCCAGGAATATTTCATTATTAAAACAAAATGCAAGGTCTTGCCTAGCAGTCCAGTGGTTAAGATTTTGCCTTCCAGTGCAAGGGACATGGATTTGATCACCCTCCCTCCACCAAAATAGAAGCAATATTGTAACAAATACAATATAGAGTTAAAAATACTAAACCACCTTAAAATTAATTTTTTTAAATGAAATCTTGATTTTAAAAATGCAAAGTTTTCCATACTTTGACAATGCAGAAGCACAAATGAGGGCATTGGGGAGGTGGAAGGTAGCATGGATCATGGGAGGGCAGGAGTGATAGCAGCCTCATTTTTCAAAGTGGAAAGTCAAGAAAGACTGTCCTTGCTGGATGGAACGTGACGCAAAGGATGCTGAGGTATTGGAGGAGTCTTTTCAATGGTACCTGCTTCTTTACACACATTATGAACCACATGAAAAGACTAAAGAGTGAGTAGAAGGAGAATCAAATATCACCTTTGTTATTGGTTAAAAACTAGATTAAAGATTGGGGCTTCCCTGGTGGCTCTGTGGTCAAGAATCCACCTGCCAATTCAGGAGATGTGGGTGTGATCCCTGGGTTGGGAATATCCCCTGGAAGAGGAAATGGCAACCCACTCCAGTATTCCTGCCTGGGAAATCCCATGGACAGAGGAGCCTGGTGGGCTACAGTCCATGGTGTTGCAAAAGAGGCATGACTGAGGGACTGAACAACAACAAGAAGGTTAGAGATGGGAGCTTGTTTTTCAAAGTGCGTACCAGTTCAGTTCAGAGGCATCCAGGGAAAAGTTAGAGTCAGCAGAGAGAAGCACTTAACCAGGCTGGTGCCTTTCGTTGGTTTGGGTGAAGAGGGAAGGAGAAACTCAATACTCAAGTTCAAGGCATTTGGAGACTGGCTCTCCCAGATGAGAAGGGTGGAGCACCAGCAGGTAACTTGCTCCCCCTCCATGGGGAGGAATGATAACAGGTGGGGCAAGAGGCCAGGGATGATCAGGAAAAATCCTCTGTGTGGAAGGAAACATCCAGAGTAGAAAAGAAACACGCTCCTAATGGTGTAAATATACTGAAGTAAAAATAGTGAATTCACTATATTGAGGGGACACGGGGGGCAGGAGGTGGCAGGTGGTCATGGGGAACTAAATTTTCATGTCATAGCAATAAAAACGTTATCTGGAGATATGTAAGGGACCCTTAAGAGATTTAAAAAAACAGTTGTACCCTAAAAGTGTTTGCTTTGCAGAACAGGGCTAAGCATGGGGGAAAAAAAAGTAGGGAGGAGAGGATTTTTGCTTTTCATTGTAAACTCTTCTGTTGGATTTTTCAACTCACATGCAGAGGAGCTCAGAGCAAGGACTGTAAGAAAATATGGAGATTGGCAAAAGAGAAGAAAAACAAAAATAGTGAATTCACTATATATTCACTGTACTTAAATAGCTTTAGCTTATTCAACTAAAAGAACCATGCTTCTTAAAATGTGATACACATACTTAGTGGTGGTTAGGTGGTCCTAGAAGCCACTGAGTGTGTTTTAGGGCATCAGGTTTACTTCCATACTTGCAAGAAGGAGTTAAGTAATATAAATAACCATTTTCAAACACAGATAACAAACGGATGCAAATGGATACACTATGGAGTCAAAAGCAAGCTTCATTTGAAATTTTCATATGAAATATGAGACTTGAAAGACATCTCAGGTTTCCCACAGGTGGCATTTTGCTACTAGTCTATTCTTTTTCCTCTCTCTGAGCCAACTCTGTTTGCTATTGAGACATTAAAAAGTTGAGGAAGAGAGGTGGGGGAGGGAGGGAAAGTGGACAGAGAGTAGGGTGGGGAGAGAGAGCACTACTAAAAACATTTCAGCACTTCCCAGATGACTGTATAATTTCAGCAGGTATTTTTGTTTTTCTTGTTTTGCCAATCTCCTTATTTTCTTAGAGTCCTTGCTCTGAGCTCCTCTGCTAATATATTTTTCCTACTGAAGTCTTAGAGCCATCAGTGATACGCATATATTTTATTCATTGTCAGTAATAGAATTTGCCACAAACACATTTTGGTAGAAAAAGTGGGTTACAAATGGAATTAACTTGGAGCTTAATCTGAAGTACATTTGATTCAGGATGTCCAGAGAGAATATCAAAGCCAATATTACGTCAACAGCAAACATGTATGGAGTACCTGCTACATGCCCAACTTCTGAGTTTGGCCCTGTGGATACAGAGCAGGTTAAGGACCTCATTATCTAGTAGGTCTCCTGGTTAATGGTAATGAAGAGGCTAAATGTTAATTAATAGTAATTAGCAGGGTTATTTACAATGGCACCCACAGGCCCCGGATGTTTCTATTGTTTCGAACAGAACCTGAGGTGGTCCTATTAGATAATGTGAACGGGAACAAGGGCGCTTGTTTCTCATTAAGGTATGGCAGTCTAGGGAGAGGCAGAGGTTTCCCAAAGACTCTCAGGTTGGGAATGGTAAAGCCAGAATGAAATTGCTGGCCCACTGACCCTTGGGCCACTGACTCTCCTAACTCTTCATGTTATTGAACATCCTGGGAGAATAATTTGAGCCACGTTACTTTCTTCAGTCCTTCTAAATTTCATTTCTCTTTTTACATTTTATGATGAGTGAAGATAGTATACCATCCAGCTTAGCATTCCATATTAATTCATGCCTCTTGCAGGCAGACTCTTCACTGTCTGAGCCACCAGGGAAGCCCATTAATGCCTCTGCGTGCGTGCTCAGTTGTGTCTGACTCTGCAGCCCCATGGACCATAGCCCGCCAGGCTCTTCTGTCCTTGGGATTCTCCAGGCAAGAATACTGGAGTGGGTTGCCATTTCCTCCTCCAGGGGATCTTCCTGACCCAGGGATCGAACCCGCATCTCCTGCATTGGCAGTCGGATTCTTTACCACTGAGCCACCTGGGAAACCATTAATGCCTCTGCCGCTGCTGCTGCTGCTGCTGCTAAGTTGCTTCAGTCGTGTCCAGCTCTGCCTCTACTGTAGTGCAATCGTAGTAAATGAAAGCTGTGCACCTGTGTGTATGTCGGTCTTATTAAGCTGGATTCTGTGAATGAACTGAATAAATGCTTTACTCTCCTGGCTCTATCACTTGAATTAAAAATAGTAGCAGCCAAATAAATCAAGAGAAAGACAAATACTATATGATCTCACTTATATGTGGAATCTAAAAAACCCCAAACTCATAGAAGCAGTAGAATGATGATTGTCATGGGGTGAGGAAAATGTCAGTCAGAGGGTACAAACTTCTAGTTATAAGATAAATAAGGGACTTCCCTGGTGGTCCAGTGGTTGGGAAAATAGGAGTTTCAAGAGATGAAGTCACTTGCAAAAGGTCACACAAGGGTGGGAGAGGTGAGTCTTAAAGTGAGTCTTAAAGCTGAGTCTTAGAGTCTTAAAACCTAAGACTGTGATGCTCCACCAGTGCTCTTCATCAAGTATCAGAAGTGGATGCTAGTAAACACTGGAAAAATATTTACCTGTCTGTTTCTCGAGTGCCTGAAAAGTAGTGTTTGTTGATGATTCACTTTTAGTGGTAGATGTGCTTGCTCTTTGGTAGCTAAGCAGTTATATGGATGAAAATAGAATTATTGTACATGAGAAATATATTTCTTCATTGGCCTCCTTTGTTTCTAGCATCTGAAACCTAGGTCAAATCTCAGCTGTTGCAAAGCTGAGATTCTTTAACCAGTTGATATGACTCTTTTAAAATCACCCCCCATAATCATTTTACAACATAACTTATCACCCTGGATTGGTCTTCCTTGTGTGGTAGAGTTCTTTTATTAGCTTCTCTGCTAGGCTGTTGAGTTCTTTACAGTAGAGGCCATGTCACATTTATCTTTATATGGCCCTTAATATCTCAGAGTGAGATAATACATGCAGAAATGCTTTGAAAATTCTCCAACAGCTAGAGACAATGCATAATAAATATTTACCAGATGCATATTTTCTAAAATGTTTCATTGGATTATAAGTATATTTTATATTTTGAATAAATCTTTTCCTGCAATATGTGTATAATTGTCCTCTGCCCTTTTAGTGTATAGATGGGGTCTTGGGAGGTGAAGATTATAATCAGAACAATATCAACCAGTGGACTGCAAGCATAGTGGAACAATCCCTAGCACATCTGGTTAAGCTGGGAAAAGCTTATAAGTATATTGGTAAGTATTTGTGTCCTTCCTCATTAGTTTACTCACTTTAGTCTCTGTGGTTTTCTCTGAGTTTAAAGAATGTAAATGAATGATAGACCCTCAAGTTGGATACTAATAGGGTGTGAAGGACTTTTGACGTATTCATCCCCAAATAATCTGTGATACTACCTGAAATTTGGAGATCTCTTGCTACTCAAAAGCAGTTTTGCTTCTGCCAACCATCTACTTGTCTTGGTAGCATCACTTTTTACATTTGCACTGGTATTTTCACTGAAACCGCCTCAGCCGTACTGTCTTTTCAGTAGGATTGTGAGGGGACACATAATATGGATTTTCTTTGTGTCTGTGTCTGAATTATGCCTATGAGGCAAGGCACATGATTTGGCCCACATTTTTCCTGCGGTACGATTACCATTGGTTATGGCACTGGGCAACAAACAGACTGGATCCAGTGAGTTCACAACTGTGGTAATAAATCGTCAAAATGAGAAACTTATGTTTTTCAATTGATTCACTGAAAGCTTTGTTTTATGTTATTTATTTATTTACATAGCATTTACTGCTCTGAACTCAAACACGTACTTTTCCTTTTAAGTGTTCTCACTCTGTGTCTTTTTTTTAGTGACCTGTGCAGTGGTCCAGAGGAGTCCATATGGCTTTCACACAGCCAGCTCATGTTTTTGGGACACCACATCTGATGGTAAGAGGCTTTGTATGTGCATGCTAAGTCACTTCAGTCCTGTCCGACTGTTTGTGACCCCATGAACTGCAGCCCACCAGGTTCCTTTGTCTATGGGATTTCCCAGGCAGGAATACTGGAGTGAGTTGCCATTTCCTTTCCAGGGGATCTTCCTGCCCCAGGGATTGAACCCACATCTCTTATGTCTCTTGCACTGGCAAGCAGGTTCTTTACCACTAGTGCCACCTGGGAACCCCTAAGAGACTTTAAGCTGACTCAAACAAAATCTAACTTGTAGCAAAGTTAAATAGTGGTCCTTATTATGAAATCTTTATTTATCTCTACTTAAATTCCCACAAGACTTGATCAACAGAATTGCTTTATACCTAGTGGCAAGTCTGCTGTCAGACAAATAGGAAATGGGAAGAGTTAATGGGTTGTAAGAAAGATGATATTAAACCCTATGAAAAATATATATCTATTCCTGGTAATTTTGATGTTTTGATGTTTCTGAGTCCTTTCATTGTGTGTTTTCAGGAACCTGCACTGTAAGATGGGAGAACCGAACCATGAACTGTATCGTCAACGTTTTTGCCATTGCTATTGTCCTGTAGCTGGCTAAAAATACTTGGCCGAAGCCATTAACCTAAGAATTTGTCAGTGTATCCTTTCTAAAAAGAGTAACAGTTACTTATTCATATGCTAGATGACAAGTGTGCAATATGCTTCAAATCTATCAACAAAAACAGAATAGTGCAAGCAAGCAGTCTCATAGGAAGTTGGCAGACTTTCTCATCTTCCATACAGAATCATTTAAATAGGGAAAACAATGTTAGCAAAAAACAAATATAGAAATACGGCACGACATGAAAATACACTCTTAAACTTACACCAGCTTTTCACTAACAAGATGTACATAAGCCAATGGGGAAATCCATGCAGATAGTTAAATTTTCTTTCACCTAGAAAAGTTAACAGGGATAAATATATGAACAAAAATGCTGCAAGGATAACTGTGGAGAAAATGATAAAAATCAGTTAATGCTTAGTTTTTTATTTCTCCTCAGTTGTATGTATGATTTAGTGGAAAGTAATCCCATCCTTTTTTTTTCCATCAACTAGTAGCAACTGTTATTATTAACTTGTTTACCTTTTCTGAGAATAGCTAAATCACTTTTTAAAATTTTAAATTCTTAGATTTACATCTGAGAGTGAATTGAATTGGGTAACCTGAATTCCCTAGGTAAACAAAACTAGTTACAGCATATGACGAAAGTATAAGACTTCAACAGCTGCCTTACAATTCATTCATTCCAGATGGAAGAAGCATTTATTGAATGTCTATTATTAGCTATTTTTCTGCTAATCATAGTTATCAATATGCTGTTCAAGCTTTCTTTTGGTACCTAGTCAGCTGGACAACATTTCTGTCTGGGAAAAAGAAAAAAATGTTGTTTTACAAGAGAGGAAAAAAGTGAATCTGGTTATCCAAGTAGGAATAAGCAAATGAAAAGCAATTATTACTGACAGAATTATTGATGTAATTTTAAGAATGGCTCCTAGCAAGCAAAAGCTGCATAAAATATGCAACTCTTAGTTAAAGGCCTTATTATCAGTCTAATACACAAGTAGTAAATTCCATCATTGCTTTAGTTACAATCATCTGTAAATAATTTTAAGTACTTATGAGGGGTTCAAATTGAGTGAAGTGTAAATTAAAAGTATACAATCATTAGCAGGTTATTGAATATCTCAGGGCTTATGAAATGTAGTTAAATTTGTGAAAGAAATAACTGATAAAAAATTAGGGTACACAGCTGGCCACCAAATGCAAAGTCAGTCTGCTATTTAACCTTGAAAACAAAATCAGTTTTGCATATTACCACTAATACATGTAGGGAGTGGAACCATGAGTCATTGAATTTCAGGGGGAGGCTTAGTGTTGACAATGTTAAGAGAGTATTCTTGTAGGCATGCTGTGTGCATGTTTGATATTTTGCGGAGTAACAATAATTGTCCAATGTTGAAGAAGATGATTAAGAAAATACAAGGATAGAGTTTAATGCAGTGATCTACACTTTGGCACATTAAAGTTTTCAGTGATTACCTTTATGTTAGTTTACGCTGCTGGCTTTGGTGCCCTTGAAGATTATAATAGTGACCAAAATATATCTGTGCAGTTAAGGCTCGCTTTTGACTGTTGTTATTGAAGCCTGATTTTAAGAGAACAATAAACAAAAATACCTCGTGAACTTGCTTTGTTTGCACTGCTTTGTTTCTAGTTAAAATGTAATAAAGATTATCTTCCTGCACTGTACGTTTGCTTCTGGATGATCATTGAATAAGAAATGACATCGTCTTTAAGAAATTCTAAATAATAAGAATGGGGACATGAAATGAATGTTGGACCACAGAGATACATTGTACAGAGTAAATGCCATTAAAATAGCAACCCAGACACTGGTGTTCACTGGATGAACACCCATGTTAACATAAATAACAGCTCCTATTTTACGCCTATTATTTTTTAACAAAAAATAATTTTAAAAAGCAGTATAAAATATATTCTGTAACTATTTATTAGCTTTTAATAACTATTTGTGGCAAGGAATTTTGTCCTATTTGTCAACTTGCAATTGAGTTGTTGCTGTTTTGTGTTTTTTTAATTAAGGACTTAAAGTATGTAAAATTAGGGTATTCAGCTGTAAGTACTAACTTGGATTTTGGTAAAGCTATAATTTTATGTTTGTAAAGTACCAGTATACGGCCCTAAATGATGGCAACATCTCATTATGTTTTCTCTGATAAGAAGTACTTTTTTGCTCTTCTTTCCAAGTTGGGTGTTATCTAATTATGAGTCACCAAAAGCATTTTCATCACTTACAGTCATCATCACAGTTTTAAGGTAATCTTACGATGCTGCAGATTGTATTTTTAAAGTTTGAGTAAAAAACTATATCCTTGATAACAGGTTTTTAAAAGTGGGATAAAAGTCTGTGATTGTTTTTGTGTGTGTGTGGTAAAGGAATTAGGTCTTTTTTAATAACAGACACCAAAGAAAAGTTTGAGATGAATTGAAAATTTCACCCCATGCATTAGAATCTACCCAAGGGGAACTTGTTTTATATTCAGAGGTAGAGTTATATTTGTGGCTAAAGAGGCTTATAGTTTCAGTGTCTAATAATTCAATAAAATTGACCGTTGCATATTTACTAAATTCCCTATAAAAGGATCTTCAGCATTCAGCCTTTCCAAGATTTAGATAGCCACCATCAACATACAGCAACCTCAGGGGTCCAGGAGTTTCTGGTCTACCTTGTCTAATTGCAAATCCCGTATTTCTCACGGTGGTCCCACTCAATGTCACTCCATGTCATCCTTGAATATGTAGGAAATACTGACAATCCAGGCCTAATTAGAAATGGCCCCTAATTATTTCATGAAGAGCGTCTCTTCCCAAAATGGATTCTAAGGATCTCAGAGATGAAGCTGGAACTTTGTATAGACATTCATAGGCACCACTGGGATCTTCCCTAGAGGACATAAAATGTGGGCAGCTACCTCCCTCTGGGATATGCTTTAAAGGTGAAGACTGTATGTGGAAGTGTCTTTGCAGTTCTGCCTAACCAAATCAGGGAATTTGACGCCTGGGCTTAGCCAATAATGTGTATTCAACTTGCTTCATGCCAAAATAAGCATTTTTATTTTATTGAATGCTTTGTCTTTTTAGATGTTTTTCTATATGCCAGCTTCTAACTTGAGATATCTCCATTCAGGCTTCTCAGCACAGAATTTTACATGAGGCAGCATTATTACTTAATGACAGTTCTGTTGTTTTCAATCCCTAGAGTACCTTATAGAGAAAATCTCCATGAAAATTAATATTATATCATATACTAACTTTTCCTTAATTTTTAATTTTGTGTGCTAGGAATTTGGAGTAAGCTGCGTGTGCTAACATAGGCTTCTACAGATAATGTTCATGGAGAGTACCACTCAAAATGATCAGGACTACAGTAGTGGTCTCTTAATAATTAAAGCAAACTCATTCTTAAAGGGCCAAGTAATAAATATCTGAGACTTTATAGGCCTTTGCAGCTATTCAAGTATGCTATTGTAGTGTGAAACAGCCCAAGATAGTATGTAAATGAATGCGCATGACCATGTTCCAGTAGAACTTTATTTACAAAAATAGGTGACAGGCTGGCCAGAGTTTACCAACCCCTGTTTAGAGTAAGAGGTGTTTCCTAGCCACTTAAAAAATTATACCTTAATTTGAGGACTTTTTTCTTTTTATTGTTCTCAGTTATAAACAATGGGATACAAGGTACTTTCACATATTATGTTTTTATTATCTTGGACTCAGAGACCTTACCAATAAACCAAACCTGTACTCTGCTTATTAAAAGAATGAAGTCAACTTTTCCAAAACTGAAGTATTCATTTTTTTTTTCTAACGTTTGATCTTAGTTCCCCAACCAGGGATCAAACTCGTGGCCCCTGCCTTGGAAGGGCAGTCTTAATCTTTGGACTGCCAGGGAAGTTCCAAAGTATTGATTTTTTGATGTATATCACCTCACTTTTTACTGGTGTACAGGTAATTTTATATTGTCTTGGAGTTCATTTTACAGCCTTATTTGAAAGAACATTATAAAAAGGTTAACATTTTATTTACTGACTTTTGCTTTTTTTTAGTAGCTAAGATGGACATCTCCTCTACCAAGAGGGTCATCCATGCACACTGAACATGGTAGTCACCCATTCAGTGCCTCCTGCTAGAAATCATACCACACACACACAAACACGAAATTGCACAGGCCAAAGATAAAATGACTCTGCCCCATAAAAATTCAGAGGAAGTAGATGTTCTTTACCCAGGAATGGGTACATGTTACACGAGGCATGAGGACCTGACCCAATGATAGTTTATCCGTAAATTTATTTTTAATCCATAAGGTGGCTGGGACATATTTGGTCAGGCAAAGTAATTCTCTCTGAATTTTGGTTTGTAAAATAAGGAGAGTATTATTCAACAGGAGAAAAAGGGAAGATGGAAACCAGAAATCTTGTCAAGGACTCATCCAAGTTTTCTTATTAACAGAAATATCACAGCTGCCTGCCCTCTCTACCACCCTCCAACCCAGGGAAGACATACCACACTTCGAATAGCAGCAACACCAGCAGCAGTGTTGAGAATGGTGTCAGCAGCAAATGTGGCAGAGGGGTGGTGTATAGGCAGGGAGCAGGTTGATGGCAACAGTCTGGTGGTCAGTTTAGAATTACCAGCATAGGGAGATTAAAAACAGAACAAAATCTGTACATACATGCTCATAACAGCATTGTCAGTAACAGCAAAAACCTAGAAACCACTTTGTCAACCAGTGAATTGTTTAACAAACTGGTACATACATGGGCTGTTACTCAGAAAACACACACAAGAACGTGTATGAATCTCCTGAGAACTATGCTGAGTGAAAAAGCCAATCCAAAAAGAGTACTGTTACGATTCCATTTATATAACATTTTGAAACAAAAGTTAAAAAAATGGCATACAGTGACTACCCTGGTGGTCCAGTGGTTAAGAACCCACCCTCCAATGCAGTGGTTAAAGTGAAAGTGTTAGTCGCTTCAGTCATGTCCAATGCTGCAACCACATGGACTGTAGCCCACCAGGCTCCTCTGTCCATGGAATTCTCCAAGCAAGAATACTGGAGTAGGTCGCTATGCCCTCTCTCCAGGGGATCTTCCTAACCCAGGGATCAAAGCATGGTCTGCTGCATTGCAGGCAGATTCTTTACCGTCTGAGCCCCAGGAAAGCCCCCCATTGCAGGGGACTCGGGTTCAATCCCTGGTTGGGCAACTAAGCCCAAGAACCCCAACTACTGATTACACTCACTCCAGAGCCCATTCTCCACAACTATAAAAAGCCTGTGCCAAATGAAGACCCAATGTAGCCAAAATTTTTAAAAAATAATCAAAATAAAACTTGAACTGTCATACAGATTAGTGGGTGCCAGAGGTTAGACATAGTGGAGGGGAAGAGGAATGTGTAGGAGGGAGGTGGGTGTGGTTATAAAAGGCCAACGTGAGGGATTCTTGTGGTACTGGGACTGTTCAGTATCTTGGCTGTGGTGGTGGATACACAAACGTACACATTATAAAACTGTGTAGAACTAAATGGCACCCCAGTCCAGTACTCTTGCCTGGAAAATCCCACGGACGGAGGAGCCTGGTGGGCTGCAGTCCATGGGATCGCTAAGAGTCGGACACGACTGAGTGATTTCACTTTCACTTTTCACTTTCATGCATTGGAGGGGGAAATGGCAACCCACTCCAGTGTTCTTGCCTGGAGAATCCCAGGGACGGGGGAGCCTGGTGGGCTGCCGTCTATGGGGTCGCACAGAGTTGGACACAACTGAAGTGACTTAGCAGCAGCAACAGCAGCAAATACAAATGAGTACGAGTAAAATTGGGGAAATCTGAATATAGTGAGTGAAAAGAAATACTTTCAAGTCAGAAGGAGAAAGACAAATACCATATACTATCACATGTGGAATCTAAAATACAACAGAAGTGAACTTGTCTGCAAAACAGAAACAGGCTCACAGATGTAGAGAACAGACTTCTGTTTGCCAAGGGGGAAGGAGATGGGGGAGGGCTGGATTGGGAGTTTGGGGATACAAACTATTATATGTAGACTGGATCAACAACAAGGTCCTACTGTATAGCACAGGGAACTATATTCAATATCCTGGGATAAGTCATAATGGAAAAGAATATAAAAGAGAATATATATAAATACATAACTGGGTCACTTTGCTGTACACCAGAAATTAACACAACATTGTAAATCAACTGCACTTCAATTAAAGAAAGAAATACTTCTTGTTAATGTTTCTATTAGTGTTCTATTGCTGCTTAAACTCGGTGGTCTGAAAACATGAATTGACTCTGTTACAGTAAGTTTTAGAGGTCAGAAGTCCCCAGTGCTCTTACTGGGCTGTGTTCATGCATGTGTAGTTGCTCAGTCGTGTCCGACTCTTTGCGACCCCATGGATTGTAACCCACCAGTCTCCTCTGTCCATGGGATTTCCTGGCAGGAATACTGAGTGGGTTGCCATTTCTTCCTGCAGAGGATCTTCCTGACCCAAGTATCAAACCCACGTCTCCTGCATTGCAGGCAGATGCTTTAACCACTGAGCCACCAGGGAAGCCCCTTTCTGGGTTTATGTCAAAGTTTAAACAGGCCTGCATTCCTTCTGCAGGTGAGCATCCATTTTTCTTTTCTTTTTTTTTTTTTGCCTTGTCTAGCTTTTAGAGGCTATGTACATTTCTTGGTTAGTGGCTCCGTCTTCAAAATCGGAAGTGTGGCAATTTCAAATCTCTTCTCTTTTCTGATCTCTGCTTCTGTCATCTCCTTCTTTGACTCTGAGGTGCCTGCCTCTTATCTTTCCCTTATTAGGACCCTTGTGATTACACGGGGTCCACCCAGGACAACCTCCTCATCCCAAGAGCTTTAATCACATCTGCAAAGTCCTTTTGCCATGTTACATATTTACACGTTCTGAGGACTGAGAAGTGGACACCTTTGGGCATCATTTTATTTAGTACAACTCCATTATCACATGATGCTGCATCTCAGTGATTTTAAAAATATCAGAAAATGACTCAGTATTAGAAAAGAAATAGGGAATATTAGGGACTGTGAGGCACATGCTCCTTCAGATGGAGGCTACACCTCAGCTCCAGTCATTACTAACATCTAGAAACAAGGTTTTGGGGTTCCCCAATCTTCCAGCTTTGCAAGAAATTCAGAAATGCATGTGAAGTCTCTCAGTTTCAAAGCCTCAGTATTGTTCAACATTGGTATTTGGACCTAGTGGTGGCGGGGATTGGAGGTGGGTGGGTGGGTC
>SJYA01003318.1:93471-111160 GCA_006410615.1 Neotragus moschatus | reverse complement strand
AAAATGGCTCGAGTTGTACACTCAAGATTAGTGTCCATTATACACTTCGCTTTACATACATTATATAATCAACAAGTGATTTGAAAAAGAAAAAAAATGGAAGTCATAAAATATCTTTATTTACAATTGAGTGTTTAGCTGGGTTATAGAGAGATCAAACTAGTCAATCTTTTTTTTTCTTTCTTTTTTTAAAAAAAATCATTTTAGTTGGAGGCTGATTACAATATTGTAGTGGTTTTTGCCATACATTGACATGAATCCGCCATGAGTATACATGTGTCCCCCATCCTGAACCCCCCTCCCACCTCCCTCCCCATCCCATCCCTCTGGATCATCCCATTGAACCAGCCCTGCGCACCCTGTCTCATGCATTGAACCTGGACTGGCGATCTGTTTCACATATGATAATATACATGTTTCAATGCTATTCTCGCAGATCTTCCCACCCTCTCCTTCTCCCACAGAGTCCAGAAGACTGTTCTATACATCTGTGTCTCTTTTGCTGTCTCGCATACAGGGTTATCGTTACCATCTTTCTAAATTCCATATATATGTGTTAGTATACTGTATTGGTGTTTTTCTTTCTGGCTTACTTCACTCTGTATAATCGGCTCCAGTTTCATCCACCTCATTAGAAATGATTCAGATGTATTCTTTTTAATGGCTGAGTAATATTCCATTGTGCATATGTACCACAGCTTTCTTATCCATTCATCTGTTGATGGACATCTAGGTTGCTTCCATGTCCTGGCTATTATAAACAGTGCTGCGATGAACATTGGGGGTACATATGTCTCTTTCAATTCTTCAAACCAGTCAATCTTAAAGGAAATCAACCCTGAATACTCACTGGACTGATGCTGAAGCTGAAGCTCTGATGCACAGTCGACTCATTGGAAAAGTCCCTGATGCTGGGAAAGATTGAGGGCAGAAGGAGAAGAAGACATCAGAAGATGAGATGGCTGGATGGGAGCACCAATGCAGTAGATAGGAACCTGGGCAAACTCCGGGAGATGGTGAGGGACAGGGAGTCCATGGGGTCACAAAGAGTTGGACATGACTGGGCGCCTGAACATCAACCAACTTATAGAACATGAACGGTGTGCTTCCTCCTTGATTCTCTCAAGTGTCTCCTTTCTTTCCCTCATGTCAGAGCCCCATCTGTGTGGGGTGGCTCCTTTCTCCCCAGACTTCAGTGAAATGTCCCAATGCAAAGCATGACATCTTGTTTCTCTCATGCCACTGAGACTGGACCATACAGTACAAAAGCGTGGGTTAGAGGCTGGGGGGATGGGAGGAGGGTGATGAAAGGGAAAATCTTTCTCCTCTATTTCACTTCTGGTTGCCAAATGTATGGATGGATTTTGCCCCACACTGACCAATTCTCTAACACCAGCTGGGTCTCCTACACCTCAATTCAGTTTTGACACCCTCTATTAACATCTGGAGTTATCAACAGATTTCACAAATTAAAGTTTCAGTCCCATCTGAAATAAATGAAAAGCATATTTTTTAACTTGACCCAGCTTCCCTGGTGGCTCAGATGGCAGAGCACACCTCTTGCACTTTAATCTTCGCTTTAAACTCTGCTTTCAAGGGAACCTAGTCTGAGACCAAATAGAACTCAGAGTTGAACATAACTTGTAGCAAAACTATGAGGAGCTATGGAAGTTCAGGATCTTCAAGTCTGCAGTGTTGGTAAAAACTATTTGTTTCTTTCTACATTATGGGTTAGCTGTGTTTTGATTTGTTTGATTGTGCTTTGTGTAGACTGTTTCCATCTTGCTTTAACCCGATATTCTGAAATTTTGTAACACTGTGTCTAGATGTGGAGATTCCCTTTCAATGTACTGGTTTATTCAGTGGAATCCTATCAGCATGATAACTTGTGTTATTTAGCTCCGAGAAATTATATTCTCTCTTTGATGATTTTCTCCCACCTGTTATCCCTGTACTCTTTCTGGAATTTTCATTAGTTGGATGATGTTCTACTCTTTTTAGTCACAGTTGTCACTATTCTCTTCCTTTATATCTGGTATTTCCAGGTCCCTAAACCCTCTGGCAGTCCTGAATATTCATTGGAAGGACTGATGCCGAAGCTGCAATACTTTGGCCACCTGATGTGAAGAACTGACTCATTGGAAAAGACCCTGATGCTGGGAAAGATTGAAGGTGGGAGGAGAAGGGGACGACAGAGGATGATGGTTGGATGGCATCACTGACTTGACAGACATGAGTTTGAGCAAGCTCCGGGAATTGGTGATGGACAGGGAAGCCTAGTGTGCTGCAGTCCATGGGGTTGCAAAGAGTCAGACACGACTGAGTGACTGAACAGAATTGAAACCCTCTGGCATCCTTCAAGACAGGTAGGCATCTTCCTGAGCTTTAGCCTCCTCTTCACATAATTCTGGTTTTTGTTTTCTTCATCCCAGTTCCTGAATTACCACTTCCTTGCCAATTACCTAGCTTCTAGGAAAATACTGAAATCTTTTATCCCTTGATGGTCCTCTTTTATTCTTTTTGCATGGGTTATACTGTTATTATTTTTAAATGTGCTTTATAAGTCTTGGGAGAATGGGGAAGAAAATTGCTTATGGTCAGTTCATCTCGAACTGGAAGTGTCTAAATTTTTATTATGTAGTTGAATCTGTCTTTTCCATGTGACTTGTGGGTTTCGTGTTTTTTTTCCCTAAGTGCTAGGCATGCTTTGGGTTCATTTTCCCAGTTTAATCTTCACTTAGAGAAGAGCTTACCATTCTCTGTCATCTGAAAGCAATCAACACCACCTGCAGCAGAACTTTATCCAGCAGGTCAAAACTTCCTCATTTCTGAAAATAACTAATTTTTTTTTAAATACCAGTAAAAGAAAATGAAAAGTAAAAAAAAAAAATTGTGCATCCTGTATTTTTTCATTTTCAGCAGATTTAAGGCATTATTTTCAGAAGAAGAAAACTATTTTTCTTCTTTTAATGTCTTACATATCACATAACTTTGTTTTCCCCTCCCCACTTTGAAAGCAATCTAATCCTGTATTTTTTTCTTTAATTATAAACAAAGTTTACTTTTTAAAGGAAAATCTACACAAGTTTTCCTTGTCTTTCTCCAAGAAATGTAGACATTCCTATAGTGGACAGGGATACACTAACTATATAAAACCCACATTAGACATAACTTGGACATACTAATAATGCAAAACTTAAGCCATCTAGGAACACCCTGAAATGAGTCATTTTCAATGTCTGAACTTTCCAGATAACTGAAAATTTACCCTTTAAACAGAGACAAAAATCTTAACCATTGTGCATGTGCTGGTTAACATGATTTAACTCTTTTTTTTTCTTTTTTTGAATGGAGTAGAGCTTCCTTGGTGGCTCAGATAATAAAGAATCTGCCTGCAATGCAGGAGATCTGGGTTCGATCCCTGGGTTAGGAAGATCCCCTGGCAAAGGGAATGGCAGCCCACTCCAGTATTCTTACCTGCAGAATCCCATGGCCAGAGGAGCCTGGTGGGCTACAGTCCATGGGGTCACAAAGAGTCAGACGCAACTGAGCAACTAACACTTTCAGTAAAAACATCACTGCCGTCACAGGATATTGTGTCAAATTGTAGGCTCTAATTCATATTCTCCACCCTTTAGGTTTTGGCCAGTACAATGACCAGAGAAAAAGCTTGGTGTATATAACGTGTTGAATATGAATGAATGAATGAAGAAATACAATACAAAAAAAGGAATACAATACAATGGCGTCTTTATGTTTTGTTGAGGTCTATGGACCTCTTTTCCTCTACACTAAATGACTCCAGATTGCTACACTTCTGAGTTTTCGACTCTGCTGTAGCATGTCTTTCTTTGCCCTTTCTTTAGGTTCTCAAATGTCACTTGTTACCACTCTGTCTTGTTTTTTTGTCATTAAGTCGTGTTCAACTATTTGCAACCGCATGAACTGCAGCGCACCAGGCTCCTCTGTCCTTCACTATCTCCCGGAGTTTACTCAAATTCTTGCCCACTCAGTCAGGGATGCCATCCAACCATCTCATCCTCTGCCGCCCTCTTCTTCTAACTTGCCACTTCTCATCAACTATGGATTTGGGACCAAGATCACTAAGCTTGTTATGGCAAGTGTGAAAATGCTCTGAGTGAATTTCAGATTGGCTTGGGCAGAGTTATATGTACTGCTTGTGGATTTTAGATCTATTTTGGTGGCTCATACACTTCCTCCTGCCCTCGTCCCCAGTTTTTAGTTCTGTTTCAGATAGACTGTCTGATAGCTTATTGCTGCATAGACAGGACAAGGTGCTATCTGTTGAGTTAGAACTGTCTAAAATAAACTACTTGTATTTTCTACATGGCAACACCTTTGGGATCCATGATCCCAGGGATTTTCTAAGCAAGTATAACTCCACATCAGTCACGATAATTCAGAGGATATTGTGTTTTTACTCAAAGTAAAGCCAACGTGTTCTTTATGGTAATCCCCAGAAAAAATTTCTCGTGCAGTGTCAACAAGTATATCATCACCTTCAACTCTCATCCTAGACCCGTCTAGTCAGCAGCTTTGTCATGTAACAAATTATTCTAAAGCTAGAGGCTTAAAACAAGAACTTTTTACTATTTTCTATGCATCTAGAGGTCATTTGGGTGATTCTGTTGATTTAAGCTGGGCTCACTTATACATTCACAGTCAGTAGTGGGTTGCCTAAGAAGTTCTGTTAGTCTTGGGCTCTTGTATGTCTGGTATCTCGGCTGGCACTACTAGGCTGGATCTGCTCTGTTCTCCACACTTGACCTTTGAGCAAGCTAGCCTGGGCATACTGCCATGGAAAAGGCAGAAGGGCAAAAGAGAACAGAGAAGCAGGCCAGGTTTCTTGAAGCCTAGACTCTGGAACTCACACATCAATTTCACTGCATTGCACTGGTCAGTGCCAAGTCATAAGGATAGCTGAGGTTTAAGGGGTAAGTGAATAGACTCCTGCTCTTGCTGGAAGAAACCGTGAAGCCACATTGCAGGGGACATGGATACAGAGAGTAGTGGAAACTCAGGGCCAAATGGCAATCGTTGGAAACATTTACTTTTTTTTTAAAGCAAGGAAAAAGAATCACTCCATTTTATTATAATATTCCCCCATTTTGTTTCACTCCTTCTAATTAATGCCGGTATCATCTAGTGATGTTTCGATTTTTTCCCCCTATTTCCATCTCCACATTCTTTGATATACAATATCTTACAGAGGAAGACTTCTTAAAATGCATTTTTCTACCAAGCACATGGAAAGTAAAATTTGCTGAATGATTTCTACAAAGGAAAAAGGTGCAAAACCTCATATTCTTAAAAGGAGGTTGACAGTACAATTACATTGTGAGTTGGATGTGGTCAAACCCGCTGTTGCCTTTGATCTATCAAGTAACAGGCACAGTGGCCCTAGAAGAATGGAACAGCAAGTAATAAGTGCACCAGGAAGCTAACAACAGAGATACTTGACTTTAATATTTTAGCCATGGGTGGGTGCTGCTGAGCCCCCAACTGAAAAACAGGATCATCAGAGAGGTCTGCTGAACTTCATTAGCTACATATGGAATAATTGTTATGTGAATTGTATGTTCTGGTGATTTTCAGCCAATACAGGCACATTAACTATTCCTGGGAGATGTTTAGAAGTATGATTCTTTTTTCTTATCAACAAATGCAAGGAGATCTGAAATTTCCTCTGGAATCTCAGGAAAGAAAAAGGTGGTTCATTCCTTCTGCCCTGAATTTCCCTCCATCTGATGTGAAAAAGGGATGTTTCACTTCTTCTATGTGAGTGGGAGGGCTAGTGATTTTTATTGTTTCTTAATTGGGAATTGTATGACTGGAAAGAGGAAGCAGTGTTTAGCAAGCAAGTGATCTAATATAATGGTAAACTTTGTGATTACTTAATGTTCTCATGTAATTCTAAAACAAGATTTTTGAGCCTCATTTTTTAGTATAAATCAGATTTTACTGTATTTGGAGTAGTCTTCTCTGAAAGATGAAGTTTCAGAATGTAATATTTTGTACTGTTTCCCAAAGTCAGATAGCTAATAGTTCTCAGAGTAAGATCAAGAAAATAAACTCAGAGAGGCCACTATTCATGTATTATAATCTTGGTACCTCCTTTTGTTCACAAAATAGTATATATCAGGACTGAGTTTCCTTTTCTACTTTATAAAGTATCCCAATTCCTTGAAGATTGCAAATCTGTTGGTATTAATTATTATTAACTGGAATATCCAATTCCTGAGGCTATTTTAGTTCCCAACCATCACTACAGGATAATAAAGACTACAGTTTTAAAAAAATCTCAGGCTACCTGGCTGATCTTTTGCCTAGTATTTATAAAACTCTACGGGTCATATTTTTGCCAAGAGAACGCACTGGTCCATAGCAAACAGCCTCTTCCAACAACACAAGAGATGACTCTACACATGGACATCACCAGATGGTCAATACTGAAATCAGATTGATTATATTCTTTGCAGCCAAAGATGGAGAAGTCAGCAAAAACAAGACCAGGAGCTGACTGTGGCTCAGCTCATGAACTCCTTATTGCCAAATTCAGACTTAAATTGAACAAAGTAGAGAAAACCACTAGACCATTCAGGTATGACCTAAATCAAACCCTTTATGATTATACCATAGAATTGACAAATAGATTCAAGGGATTAGATCTGATAAAGTGCCTGAAGAACTATGGATGGAGGTTTATAACACTGTACAGAAGGCAGTGATCAAAACATTCCTCAAGAAAAAGAAATGCAAAATGGTTGTCTGAGGAGACCTTACAAATAGCAGAGAAAAGAAGAGAAGCGAAAGGCAAAGGAGAAAAGGAAAGATATACCCATTTGAATGCAGAGTTCCAAAGAACAGCAAGGAGAGATAAGGAAGACTTCCTCAGTGACCAATGCAAAGAAATAGAGGAAAACAACAGAATGGGAAAGACTAGAGATCTCTTCAAGAAAATTAGAGATACCAAGGGAACATTTCATGCAAAGACGAGCACAATAAAGGACAAAAATAGTATGGACCTAACAGAAGCAGAAGACATTAGGAAGAGGTGGAAACATTATGCCAAATGAAAGAAGTTAATCACCAATGACTACATATTCAACGATTCCATTTATAAGAAAAGCCCAGAATAAGCAAATTCAATCCATAGGGACAGAAAGTAAATTGATGTTTGTCTAAGGCTGGGGAGATTAGGGGGAAATGGGGAGTGACTATTAATGGTACAGGGCTTCTTTAAAGGGTGATGAATTGTTTTAAAATTGATTATGGTGACAGTTCCACAACTCAGTGAAAAAACTAAAAACCACTACAGTCTATACTTTAAATGGGTTAATTGTATGGTCTGTGAGTTACAACTCAATAGAGCTGTTATTAAGATAAACAGACCAGGAGAAACTGTACAATACTGATCTTGTCCTTTAGAGTTTTCATATTTAGGATTCTTTTGCATGATTATTTAAAAAAATATTGCACTGATGCTAAAAAAAATATAAAGAAAATAAGAGACGGCAAGAATATACAGAAGAACTATACAAAAAAAGAGCTTAATGACCTGGATAAACATGATGGTGTGATCGCTCACCTAGAACCAGACATCCTGGAGTGTGAAGTCAAGTGGCCCTTAGGAAGAATCACTATGAACAAAGCTATTGGAGGTGATGGAATCCCAGCTGAGCTATTTCAAATCCTGAAAGATGATGCTGTGAAAGTGCTGCACTCAATATGCCAACAAATTTGGAAAACTCAGCAGTGGCCACAGGACTGGAAAAGGTCAGTTTTCATTCCAATCCCAAAGACAGGCAATACCAAAGGATGTTCAAACTACTTCACAATTGCACTCATTTCACATGCTAGCAAGGTCATGCTCAAAATTCTCCAAGCTAGGCTTCAATAGTATGTTGAACCAAGAACTTCCAGATGTACAAGCTGTATTTAGAAAAGGCTGAGGAACCAGAGATCTAATTGCCAACATCTGCTGGATTATAGAAAAAGCAAGAGCATTCCAGAGAAACATCTACTTCTGCTTCATTGACTATGCTAAACCCTTTGACTGTGTGGATCAAACAAACTGGAAAATTCTTAAATAGATGGGAATAAAAGACTACCCGACCTGCCTCCTGAGAAATCTGTATGTGGGTCAAGAAGCAATAGTTAGAACCTGGCATGTAACAACGGACTGTTTCCAAATTGGGAAAGGAGAATGTCAAGGCTCTCACCCTGCTTATTTAACTTATATTCAGAGTATTTAATGCAAAATGCCAGGCCGGATGAAGCACAAGCTGGAATCAAGATTGCCAGGAGAAATATCAATAACCCCAGATATGCAGATGATACCACACTTATGGCAGAAAGCAAAGAGGAACTAAAGAGCCTCTTGATGGTGAAAGAGGAAAGTGGAAAAGCTGGCTTAAAACTCAAAACTGGCTTCTTCCTCATGCAATTTTATTTCATAACACACACACAACAATGTTGACAATAACTGGCTTTTTCTGACAGAAATCCTTTATGAATAAAATACATATTAAAAACATGGATTTCATAAATATTATTGAATCACTTTGAAGGCTTTTCTCTAAGCAAAATAATTCCATTTCTTAATAGGTCCATTCTAAAGTGAAGATTAGGTTATGGGGTAAATAGTGACATAGGAGGCTTCCCTGGTATTGTTTGTTTGTTGTTTTAGTTGCTAAATCATGTTCCAATCTTCGCTACCGTGTGGATTGTAATCCACCGGGCTCCTTTGTCCATAGAGTTTCCCAAGCCAGAATACTGGAGTAGGTTGCCATTTCCTTCTCCTCAGGATCTTCCCAATCCAAGGATCAAACCCACCTCTCTTGTGTCTCCTCGGTGGTAAAGAATCTGCTTATCCATGCAGGAGATGTGGGTTTGATCCCTGGTCAGGGAAGATCCCACATACTGCAGAGCAACTAAGCCCGTTTGCCACAACTACTGAAGCCCTAGCACCCTAGGGCCCTTCTCCACAACAAGAGAAGCCACCACAATAAGAAGCCCTCGAACTGGAAATAAAAAGTAACCCCTGCTTGCCGCAACTAGAGAAAGTCCACACAATGCAAGGAAAACCCAACACAACCAAAAATTAATATGTAGTGGCATAGGAGAACCCAGCTTTCTAATCTCCCTACAAAGATTAATGACTGGACACTCTTCCTGAACAAAAACAGCTCTGGGAGACATCTGGAGTCCACTTAGGAACTGCTAGTGACACTGTGGAACAACAACAACAAAAACACCTGGGAATCATCACACTAAAAGAGAAGAAAAAACAAATTCATTTTGCCCACTTCATTCCCTGCCACCTGCCCCCCTTCCTTCCCAAGCAGGCATTGTTCAGGGCCAAGAAGGAACCTCCCAGTTAGAAAGAGTTGCCCTCACCAGGAACTCACCCCTTCCCTAAGAGTGGGGTGAATGATAGCTTCCTTGGGTTCTTGGGACACTGCAGGAAGGTTCTGCTTCAGTTTCAACCCCACCCCACTGGCCAAATTGAGAGGTCAATACAGCCAGCTATGAACCAGGAAGAAACGCAGAGGCTAGCTGCTAACTTGGAGAAGGCGATGGCACCCCACTCCAGTATTCTTGCCTGGAAAATCCCATGGACAGAGGAGCCTGGTAGGCTGCGGTCCATGGGGTTGCAAAGAGTTGGACATGACTGAGCTACTTCACTTTCAATTTTTACTTTCATACATTGGAGAAGGAAATGGCAACCCACTCCAGTGTTCTTGCCTGGAGAATCCCAGGGGTGGGGGAGCCTGGTGGGCTGCCGTCTCTGGGGTCGCACAGAGTCGGACACGACTGAAGTGACTTAGCAGCAGCGGCAGCTGCTAACTATTAGCAGACACGCAGTGGGAGAGAGTATGGTTCATGGAGACCCGCTCTGCAGAAAAACTCTGCAGGTTTCTCCACTGATGAAGGCAATGGCCAGCACACTTGCGTGGACACCCGGCTGATGTCTACAGCCTTTGCCCCACAGGTAGTCTGTTCAGTGATGCTTAACACCTGACTGTTGCCCCGCCCCCTACCCTAGCATTGCCACCCCGCTCCCACTGGAAGCTGGTCACACCTGCAGGCAATGAGGTCTGGGTGGCTGGGCAAGTGTAAGATACCAGCCGCCCGAGTCCCTCCCCACCCCCACCAGCACCCTGGAGTCAGGCTCACAGCCAGCCTAGAGCCCACCCCTCGGTGACCCCACTGCCGGACCTGCCCTGGAAGCGAGCCCCTGCAGCTGTGCACCTGCATACCACTGGCCTGACACCAGCCATTGGCCTCTGACTGCAGCCTGCAAGCTGGAGTGTGCATCCCTGGGTGAGTGCTCAGCCATGGGTGAGTGCACCAACAACCAGGGCCCCCACAGCAGCTTGTGAACTGGGATACGGCCATGTTCTGTCACTGGCCAGCACCACCCTGCCCACCTGTACCTAGCACCTCCAGCTTTGCTCCACACCCCCAGCCTGAACCCATCACCAGCCTACACCACAGTGTACACCCTGTGGGGGAGTGTCTGCAGCTGCAGGAGGACGTGTCAACAGCCAGATCCCCAGCAGCTACTAGAGGGCATGGTTAGCCTGGCCCTTGCTACCAACCCTGGTTCCTATCACTACGAGTGTGTCTGCAAGGAGCCTCCACCACTGCATGGGAACTGCATCTTGCTGCCACAACCAAGTGTGTCTATGCCACCAGCTCTGGCCATCCCCACTGCCTACACTAGCTAGCAGAACTGGAGGTATACTGTTTAGCAGCCACTACGGAATCCCTCTATCCCCATTCAGTACTCACCAAGGACCACACAGTTTTCTGTACTGTGGAGTCCAGCAGCCCAAGCTGAAGAGACATCGAATTTCCCCAGACTGGGCGCTGCAACATACTCCCACGCTCGGGACCCTGGACCAGGTGACACAGAGTCACCATATGATCCAGTATGTCCCTCTTGCAGGTAAATGGCTTCCTTCCCTAAACTCAGTTCATGAAGTGTGGAAGAAGTGACTGCTTCTTCAAATATGCTGACATCTATTTGAGGCTATGGGAATGATGAAGAATCAGGAAACATGCTTCCACCAAAGGGATATAGTAAAATTTCAGTAATTGGCCTCAAAGAAATGGAGATCTAGGAATTGTCCAATAAAGAGTTCAAAATAATTACAGACGCTCAGAGTGCTACAAGAGAACACAGATAAACAATGATGTCAGGAAAAAATACAAGAACAACACGAGAAGTTAAAAAAGATAGAAAAAAATGAAAAAAAAAACCCAGAATTTTGGGGGCTAAAGAATACAATAATTGAAGAAGTCAGTATAGAACAGCAGAATTTAGCAAACAGAAGAGAGAATCTTTGAGCAAGAAGAGAGACCAAGTGAAATTATCCAATAAAGAAGTAAGAAAAAAAAAAGAATGGAAAAGGATGAAGAAAGCCTGGGGGATTATGGGACACGATAAAAAATAATGTATACACATTTAGAGTTTTAGAAGAGAGTCGGAAAGGAATAGAAGCTTATTTAAAGAATAATGACTGAGAACTTGCCAAACATGGGAAGAGATTTAGACATCCAAGTTCATGAAGCTAATGTCACCTAAAAATTTCAATCCAAAACAATTTTCTCCAAGACATGTAATAACAAAACTGTCCAAAACCGAAGACAAAGAATTTTAAAACCAGCAAAAGAAAAAAAAAAATCTCTCATGCAAGGGAACTTCCATAACTATCAGTGGACTTCTCAGCAGAGACCTTACAGGCCAGGAGAGAATGGATGCTGAAAATTCAAGATGCTGAAAGAAACTACCAGCCAAGAAAACTTTAGTCAGCAAAGTTGTATTTCAGAATTGAAAGCGAGGGCTTCTCTGGTGGTCCATTGGTTAAGAATCTGTCTGCTAATATAGGGGGCACGGGTATGATCCCTGGTCCAGGAAGATCCCACATGCTGCAGAGCAACTAAGCCGTGTCCCACAACTATTGAGCTTGCATTCTAGAGCCTGGAGCCACAACTATTGAGCCTACAAACTGCAAGTCCTGAAGCCCTTGGGTCTGAGCCTGTAGTCTGCAGCAAAAGAAGCCACCGCAATGAGAAGAAGCCCACACACTGGAGCGAAGAGTAGCCTCTGCTCACTGTAACCAGAGAAAGCCCATGCCCAGCAACGAAGACCCAGCACAGCCATAAATAAAATAAATAAATCTTAAAAAAAAAACAATTGAAGGCAAAATAAAAACTCTCCCTAGCAAACAAAAACTGGGAATTTCTCACCAGTAAATCTGCCCTAAGAGAAATGCTGAAAAGAGCTCTTCAAGCTTGAAACAAATGTATGATAATTAGATGTGAAAATAAGACAACACATTGGTAAAGTAAGCATAAGGTTAGATTCAGAATACCTTAACACTGTAATATGGTGATGTGTTGACTACTTTAGTATAAGGATTAAAGGACAAAAGTATTACAATTTGTTTAGTTATACAATATAAAAAGATGTAAATGGTGACAAAAAGAATATAAAAGGGGGTAGTAAAAAGAGGTTTTGTATGTAAACTGAAATTATCACTGTAAGGTGAACTGTTTTATATATATATATATATATATATATATATATATTTAATGTTATATGGGATTCCCTGGTGGCTCAGATGGTAAAGAGTCTGCCTGAAATGTGGGAGACCTGGGTTTGATCCCTGGGTTGGGAAGATCCCCTGGAGAAGGAAATGAAAACCCACTTCAGTATTCTTTCCTGGAAAATCCTATGGACAAAGAGGAGCCTGGTGGGCTACAGTGCATAGGGTCACAAAGAGTCTATGTTGCCCATAAGAGACTCACTTCAGCTTTAAGGACACACATAGACTCAAAGTGAAGGGATGGCAAAAGATATTCCATGCAAGTGGAAACCAAAAGAGAGCAAGAGTAGCTATACTTAGATCAGACAAAATAGACTCTAAGGCAAAAATGGTAAGGAGACAAAGACAGTCATTATATAAAGATGGGGGGGCAATTAGTCAAGAAGCTATAATAATCATAAATATATATACACCCAACATCAGAACACCTAAATGCATTAAGCAAATACAGATCTATAGGGAGAAATAGACAACTATCCAGTAATTGTAGAAGACTTCAATATTCCACTTTCAACAATGAATAGGTTATTCAGACAGGAAATTAATGAGGAAATGAATCTGAAACATACTTCAGACCAATAGAACTAACAGACATATATAGAACATTTCATCAAACAACAAAGAATACACATTCTTCTCAAGCATACACAGAACATACTCTAGGACAGAGTAAATGATAGGTCTCACACAAGTTTTAGTAAATTTAAGATTGAAATTATGAGTATCTTTTCTGACCACAATGGTATGAAGCCAGAAACCAGTAACAGGAGGAAACTGGAAAAATCACAAATATGTGGAAATTAAACATGTTCCTGAACAATGAATGGGTCAAAGAAGAAGTCAAAGTAAATCAAGAAATATCTCAAAACAAATGAAAATGGAAGTGCAACATGTCAAAATGTCTGGGATACTGCAAAGAATATATCTTAATTATTCTTACCACAATAAAGCAATTGTAATTATGCGACAGGAGGGAAGTGTTAGCTAAGGCTATAGTGGTAATCATCTTGCAATATATAAATGTATTGAATCAACACGTTGTACATCTTAAACTTACACAGTGTTCTATATCAATTATATCTCAATAAATCTGAGGAGGGAAAAGAAATTCATAGGTTACTGAGGTTTAAGATATTTATAAAATATCTAGTTTTATTAAGAATCTAGATATTTGGTAGCCATCATTATAAAAATCAATGTGATTTCATCAATGTATCTTAAAATGACTGGGTGAAAGACTTTTGGAGAAAATGATATCATCAGAAGTACTCCCCAAATGTTAATTACTGATTACAAAGTAAAATAATACCTTTACATTTATAATAGAAAAATCTGGTGGTCAAACTTAATACCACTAATAACAGGACAAACTGATAATACCTACCTCCCAGTGCAATGCACTAAGGACACAATGTCACCTATACATAGACTATATAGTAAATGATAATTTTGTATTGGTGTTAAATTTCTTGGATTGATTCATTGCACTGTGGTTATATAACTGAAAGTTGTTCTTTGGAAAAACATTCAGTGAATCATCATGTTGTTCACTTTAAATATCTTACAATTTTATTTGTCAACTATACCTCAACAAACCCAAAAACATTAAAATAAAGTAAAAATTAGCATGAATCTGGTTAACCAATATTTCTAAATTAAGTTACCAAGATACTTAGATAGTATAAACCAAAGGTTTATACACCACTGTTACACAGCTCTTCTTAGTGCATTATCTGTACCTAGCACAATAGCACAGAGAGGAGGGAGCCTGGTGGGCTGCCGTCTATGGGGTCTCAAAGAATTGGACACAACTGAAGTGACTGAAGTGACTTAGCAGCAGCAGCAGCAGCAGCACAATAGCTTAAAAAAAAAAATCCTTGGTTACTTATACCTTGTCTAATCTGCTAGCATGGCATAAAGAACATGAAATTTTTAGCTAGAAATATATGGACTTAATTTTGATACAGTTGCCCAGTAGTTGTGGGATAGTTTGAGCCTATCAGTTATTCTCTCTCAGCTTCAGTTATTTTAATCAACAAAACTGAGATAAAATAGCTACCTTGCTAAGAGATGGGGGTTCAACTCCTGGGTTGGGAAGATCCACTGGAGGAAGGCATGGCAACCCACTCCAGTATTTTTGCCTGGAGAATCCCATGGACAGAGGAGCCTGGCAGGCTACAGTCCATAGGGTTGCAAAGAGTCAGACACGACTGAAGCTACTTAGCATGCACGCATACAACTACCTTGCAAAATCCTGAGGGATTAAAACATTTGACATAGTAGAAGGTGTTTATTAAAGATTAGCTGTTGATGTTGCTGATGTTTGTTTCAGTTAATGACCTTTCCCTCCATGGCAGCATTTGCTGACCCCCACAGGAACATATGCCCACATCACTATACCTTTCCTAGATGAGGGGGATCATAATTGGTTGACTCATTTAGAACAATGACCAACACAGAACCATGAGTGTATATCTATTCACAACCTGATTTGATGGTACCTAACTGCAAAGTTGGAGAAGGCAATGGCACCCCACTCCAGTACTCTTGCCTGGAAAATCGCATGGACAGAGGAGCCTGGTAGGCTGCAGTCCATGGGGTCGCTAAGAGNCAATGACCAACACAGAACCATGAGTGTATATCTATTCACAACCTGATTTGATGGTACCTAACTGCAAAGTTGGAGAAGGCAATGGCACCCCACTCCAGTACTCTTGCCTGGAAAATCGCATGGACAGAGGAGCCTGGTAGGCTGCAGTCCATGGGGTCGCTAAGAGTTGGACACGACTGAGCAACTTCACTTTCAATTTTCACGTTCATGAATTGGAGAAGGAAATGGCAACCCATCCAGTGTTCTTGACTGGAGAATCCCAGGGACAGGGGAGCCTGGTAGGCTGCCATTTCTGGGGTCACACAGAGTTGGACACGACTGAAGCGACTTAGCAGCAGTGACTACAAAGTTAGGCTGGAAGAAGCACAAGCTGGAATCAAGATTGCTGGGAGAAATATCAATCACCTCAGATATGCAGANAGGGGACGACAGAGGATGAGATGGCTGGATGGCATCATGGAATCGATGGACGTGAGTCTGAGTGAACTCCAGGAATTGGTGATGGACAGGGAGGCCTGGTGTGCTGCGATTCATGGGGTTGCAAAGAGTCGGACACAACTGAGCGACTGAACTGAACTGAACTGAACTGCAAAGTTAGAACCTAAAAGATTAGTGGGAATGAAAAAAAAAAGTTGCTATACTAGGGCTTCTTTTCCTTTGAAATTCTATCTACAATATCAGGTGATAGATACTCTCTTGTCCATTTCCTTGTACCAGTGTTGTGAGTGTCACCTGGATATCAGTACAGAACTCAGTACTTAGTTTTCCCTACTCAATCCAGAAATTGTGCTGTGTTTGACATGTCATCTACGAAAACACAGAGAATCTCAATACCACTGGGGCAGAGAAAATCTATGCCCTCTGAGTCCATCCTTGAATACAAAGATCAATAACACAGACACAGAGAGAATTCATTCATTTTAATAATCGAGTGCAATTTTGATAGTTCTTCCCAAGAATTATCTCCCAGGCCCCCCCCCAAACTATTCACACACAACATCTACAAGTATTCAAATTAATAATCACAATGTTGCAAAAGCAAAAGAAATAAGAAACGCCTTCATAGCCTTGAGATTAAAAATAATGCTTAATCGTTCTCTCAGTAACTATTACTAAATACTAAATGCTAAAAAGGCTGCACGGGCAGCCGGTGGCTGGGGAGCAGGAAGGAAGCTCTTATAATGACAAGCGCGTTTAAACTCAGTTTTCATCTTATAACCAGGATTACACAGGGCGTAACTCTCTGGGTGTAAAAAATAGAAAACCCTGGAGAAATATTTTCAGAGCAACAAATGAAGTTGGTTTTACTTATGCCACATAGGGAGCAAGGGCCCAGATTCTCAGACTCCCTGTAACCTTGGTCCCCCTTCTGGTTCACACTTTGGCATAAAGAAATGAAACCACAAACATGGAGCCTGAGTTATAGCAATAGCACAATACAACTTTGTTGAATGAATGAACTGATACCTCAGGTGCAGTGTGAATGGGGTGGACCTAAGTTTCTCTTTGAAAAAAACAGTCCTGGACATCGTGGGGAAATGATCTTCCCAAAGCAAGCCTGACTTGATGCCCTCAGTGCCCTGGGCATCCTGGGGACCCAATGGAACAACTGAGTTCTTTCTAGTTCAGCTTGGTCCCCTGAATAGGTCCACTCAGCATCAAATTTGTGGCCAGAATTTCAGATTCAATACCTTATGTGATCAAAATAAAATGAATATGTGTATGGCTCCTGCAATTACATTCAATACATACAAGATTTAAGAAATCTGGGGTAGAAAGTGACCCCCTTCCCCTACCCTTTCGCCTTTTTTTTTTTTTTTTTGGCTTTCTCTCACTTTCCTTCTATTGTCTTCCTCCTAACCTGGTTTTCTGCCCTTCCCCTCTGCTCCTTTCTCCTTCTTTCTCATTATTAAAGTTGATTACTTCTAAATATTTGTGGCTGCAGAGAATATAACAAATAAAGCTGTTTTTAGTTTCCAGAAGTAGAAACAGTTACATTAACAGTGATTTAGAGATTTAGTGATTTAGAGATTCTTGAACTCATGAATATCCAGAATATTCTATTGGATATTAATTCAAAAGCTACATAGTAAGCTAGGGATTTAGTTTCTGGGATGTAAATTTTATTATGATCATGATGATAGAAAGATAAATCATTAGTTATACCAGTAAGATCAATTTTCCATGTGTATTTAAGTAAAACAAAGGGTGGATGCTATCTAAAGCAGCTGTCAGATACATACTTGTCACAATTCTTAATTTCAAATTCACAAGTGCTGGCTGGAGAGGACCGTTTTGGGCAATAAATTAGTTTGCATTTCTTCCATAGCATCAGGAGCAGGACTAAAGGAGCCAGCCAGAGTTATGAGAGGAGTTCATTTCTCTGCCTCCATCTCCCTTTGGTGCAATGCTTCAAATAAGAGTGTTTGGACAGGACAAC
>SJYA01003318.1:56040-78627 GCA_006410615.1 Neotragus moschatus | reverse complement strand
AACTTTGGGATTGGGCAGTTCTTTATTTTTCCCCACTCTGAGATGTTTTGATAACAGTTTCTTGGTTGGTGGTGAAACAAACTCTCTTCAGTTTGCCCACGTACAATCCGCCTGAGGAGGAAATGTAAGTCTTGACCATTTAGAAATGAGACATTAAGTTCTTAATTTTTTGAGATTCTGGACATGTTTTTAGTATTCTAATATGGGTCTTATACTTTTCATTTACAAGCAATATCTATTGCCCCCTCCAAATAGATTAGAGGAAGGGGAAAATGCATGATCTTTAGCAATAGAAAAAAAATGATACGGGGACTTCCCTGCCAGTCCAGTGGTTGAGATTCCAAGCTTCCACTGCAGGGGATGTGGGTTTGATCCCTGGTCTGGGAACTAAGATCCCACATCCCACATGCTGTGCAGCATAGCCCCCCCAAAAGGGAAAAAGAATAAAAAGGAAAAACACGTACGGTGGCACAAAGGATGTTTATATGTAACATTACATCTACAGGGTAAGTTTTGGATCATCCATACATGTTTTCTAAAGTGCAACATTTGTGCTTCTGTTTCAAATATTATTCTCATTTAGAAACAAAAACAGAAAAACTGCAAATCTAAGAGAGCAACTGCTGATGAGTACAGGGTCTTTCTGAAAATTAGAACAAGATGCCCCGCCTCTTTGAGGACAGTCCTAGAGGCAAAGAGTTTGGCCAGCAGAGCATGGACTAATTTCATTCCCATTGGCCAGGTACGCTTGTGTAGTTGACAACCCATACAACCATCTACAGTAGCCCCGAGGCTTGGTATAGATCCTTTATTTGTTTTTTCAAAATTGTCTAAATTAAATCAAAAGGCTGAAATTCACTTGAGATGACTTTGTGGAGATTATGCCATTCTCACAGACATCAGCACTGATAGTATGTTCCCTGAAATGCTCAGAGCCCATTCACTTCAATAAGTATTAATTGAGCAACTACTATAACATAAGACAATGCACGTTGAGTAGGAACTGATGGAGGGAGGCAGAAAGTTGAAAGAGTTAGGTCTCTGGTCTCTAGAAACATAATGGCAAGGTCTTTAGAATCCTTGCCTAGAAAATCCTATAGACAGAGGAGCCCAGCAGGCTGTAGTCCATGGGGTCACAAAGCGTTGGGCATGACTGAGTGACTAACACTAACACTTCAAAATATATAAGATGACACATAGAAGGCCCTTTGTAAAAGTTTGGGCCACTTGGTATATTCAGAAGATGTTTTACTTCAAGGTCACTAACCATTGCTTTCTATCCCTAGGTCCTAGGGAAGAGAATGTGTTGAGCATCTGTCATGTGCCAGGTATGGGAAAGGCACTGTACACAAATTATTTCAGTTGGTTCTCGTAACAGGCCTGAAATGTAAGCACCCTCATTTTATATATGCGGACCCTGAGGCTTAGAAAGACCAGGTAACTAGAAACAGAATGATTTGGTGAAAGCAATTCTGGACCCAAGCCAGACAGCCTTGGTTTCACATCCCACATCCACCCCTTGCTAATTTAGTGGCAACTTGGGCAAGTTATTTTACTTGTTTTGAGCCTCAGTTTCTTCAGCTGTAGGATAGGCATGTGCGTGCATGCTAAGTCTCTTCAGTCATGCCCGACTCTTTGTGAGCCTGTGGACTGTAGCCCACCAGGCTCCTCTGTCCATAGGATTCTCCATGCAAGAATACTGGAGTGGGTTCCATGCCCGACTCCAGGGGATCTTCCCGACCAGGGATCGAACCTGCGTCTCTTATGTCGCCTGCATTGGAAGGTAGGTTCTTCATCCCTAATGCCACCTGGGAAGTCCATAAGATAGGCATAAGTACCTCATTAAAAGTTTATTTTAGGAATCAATTGGCATGATGCATGTAAGACACCAGACACAAAGTAATGATCCAACAAATGATAACTATTAGAGTTCTTAATGCTCAAGATCACATGAGGAGTGATAGAAAAAAAAAAAAAAAAACAAAACCTGACTTTCTTTTCTTTTCAGTGCCAAGACTGGAAGTCAGAAAACCTGCATTTTAGTCCCAGTTCAGCTGCTACCTAGCTATGAGACTAAGAATCAGTCAACCAGTGTAAGTGGCAGATTTTCCTCAGGTGGAGAACAAGGAACATATCTGTCCTCTGCCTGCTCCACAGTAAGATACATATCTGTCAGGGACTTCCTTGGCAGTCCAGTGATTAAGTCTCTGCACTTCAAATGTAAGGGGCACAGTTTCAATCCCTGATTGGGGAAAAAAAAGATACAAATCTATGAATCTATACAAATGTAAAGTGGTGGAATTACTCAGCTAGAGAGGGGAAGAGATTAATTTTTTTTTCTCTAGGATTCTCGGAAACAACTGGATGATGACTGAGTCCCATTTAAAGATACTCATTGATTTAAGAGGGTTTTCCAGTAGTCATGGATGGATGTGAGAATTGCACTATAAAGAAAGGCGGGAGGAGAAGGGGATGACAGAGGATCAGACGGTTGGATGGCATCATCAACTCTATGGACATGAGTGTGAGTAAGCTCCGGGAGTTGGTGATGGATAGAGAAGCCTGGCATGCTGCAGTCCATGGGGTCACAAAGGGTAGGACACGACTGAGTGACTGAACTGAACTGAAAGAGTCTTTGTCTATACAGACTTTTCAAAGCTTAGAAAGGGATGACCAGGGGTCAGGGTCTGCAAGTTGATCAAGAATGCACACTAGGAGAGGGAACTATATTCAATATTTGGTAATAAACCATCATGGAAAAGAAGATGAAAAAGAATGTATAAGTGAGTTATTTTGCCATACACCTGAAACTAACATGACATGGTACCTCAACTATATTTCAATAAAACATTTTTAAAAAAGAATGCACATGAGGGGTTGCCACAGGCTGCTTCTCCCCACTCTTCCCCTTTTCATACTCAAGTCTCAGCCACTTCTAGGCTGACTTGACTCAGAGCAGAGTCACTGAGCCTTGAGCACCTACTTCCTCTACTCTTAGTTATCTGCAGCCTGGTACCCATTGGGGAACTTCCCAGGCCTGCTTTTGCGTGCAGGTGGGAGAATTGGCTAGTGTGAAATAGTAGAAAAAGGAAGCCTGGTATGAAACAGGGGTCCCAATAAGGCAAACTCTTTCAACCGCACATCCAGGCACTGAGTGTCTCTAGGACAGATTCATCGCTGCCTGCCTTAGCCCCTGAGTTCCAATCCCATCTAAACCACTGATAAACTGGTGATGGCGTGGCTACATACTGGGTTGGCCAAAAAGTTCATTTGGGTTTGTCCATAGAATGGTACAGAAAAAGCCAAATTAACTTTCTGGCCAACCCTGTACTTACCCTTTTTTAGTCTGTTTCCTTGTCTATCATTTCCCCAGGAAATGAGGACAGTAAGAGCATGTCTTCCTTTTACAGGTTAAAAGAAACATGGCTGTCACAGATGCTCAATAGAAGCTAGGTCTTCCCTTTATTATGTTAGGATGCTTGCAAGCAATAACCATGTGTTTCTCATTCTAGTACTCCCCATTGTGTCTGAGATTGGCCCTCATATACAGTAGGTAATCAGTAAATGATTGGCTTGAATCAAAACTCATTGAACTACAGCAGACCCTTTCACCTGACGAATCATTACCCTCCCTGGTTTGGGAGTTTGTCTAATTTATGAGGGATTAAGCCATGGGAAACATCATTGTGGACTTCCAAGACTCTACCAGCACTCTCAGCATGCTTTATATATGCTTGCAAAAATATTCAAAACTTTGGTGTATTTTTCAAGCTTGCTATAAATAACTGTACTATGAATAGTTATGAGTCGCATACCAGAAACTAAAGTGGTACTGAGTGGTTTTTATCAAAGTGACTTCTGTTTTCACCTCTTATTCTCTTAACAGACAGGCTGGTCACACCAAGACAAGGTCACTGTGCCTCTAACAGAGCACCATGTCTGGGAACTGAAGGGCATAAAGTACTTGGCCTTGGAGTTTAAATACTCACTCAGCTCCATGGATGGCGAGACCAATGAAGAAGATCACAAAGAGATGGTGTGTGTACCAAAACACTTCAAAATAAGACCTCCGGATAGTTTTGGTGGAGGACGTGATGATTAATATCAGGCACAGTGTAATGATGACTCCGGTGATGCCTGCCAACCGAGTCACAGCCACATACAGGCCTCCTTCAGGATTCTGTAAAATACGCAGACACATACACAAACACACATGCATTATTTGTATGCTCTCAGATGCAGGACTCCCTATGTATAGAGTGTCCGGTGCATAGGGCAATAGGTATGTTCTTTCCTTCTTTAGATAATCCTAACCATCCCTCAATCGTGTAGTATAGACTTTGAATTGTTGTTGTTTAGTCTCTCAGCTGTGGCTGACTCTCTTGCGACTCCATTGACTGTAGCCCACTAGGCTCCTCTATCCATGGAATTCTCCAGACAAGAATACTAGAGTGGGTTGCCATTTCCTTCTCCAGGGGATCTTCGTGACCCAGGGATCGAACCCACATCTCCTGCACTGTCAGGAGAATTCTTTACCACTGAGCCATCAGGGAAGCCCATATAGACTTAGAATGGATAGTTCCAAATTAAATGTCTTACATGGTTGAGGTGTCATAGGAAATATCAACTGATATACAGAAGTAGTTCTCAGTATCAGAAAAAAAGGACACTTGTCAACTCTGTGTCCTAAAAGGGTCAGAAGCTCTCTTCCCACTTTGATTTGGAAAGTGTCATAATGCTTAACTTGTAAAAGTATTCTGGGCACGCCACATCTTAGGCTATGTTCCTCCAAAGCAGATCCTGAGATGAGGATTCATGGATAAGTGATTTTGAAAGAATGTGCTCCTGAAGAAACTGGTAAGATAATGGTTAACAGGACAGGAAAGAGGAACATGTCAAGTCAAATAAGAGGGTGTTGTTCAGTAGCTTAGTCATGTCCCATGGGCTGCAGACCACCAGGCTCCCCTGTCCTCCACTATGTTGCAGAGTTTGCTCAAATTCATATCCATTGAGTCGGTGATGCTGTCTAACCATCTCATCCTCTGTGCCCCCTTTTCCTTTGCCTTCAATCTTTCCCTGCATCAGGGTCCTTTCCAAGGGGGTGATCTTGGGCCAGATCTTCAGCCTGATGCTGCAGGGAAACTGCAGAGGGTGAAACACATCTCAGTGTTTATCTTGACTACAGGCAAAGAAGCTGGGTTTTTATGGCCTGAACTCATCAGTTATTGGTTAAGACCAGCTCAGCGAGATAGCTCTCTAGGCCCTTTCACATCTTGGAGCTTGTGGAGAAAGGGCCTCCAGTAGCCCCAGGGCAATCCTCTGAGGAAGAAACATAAATACAGGCAATTGAAAATGAAAGCACACAGGAGGGCAGGGGAGCACAGACAACAGAAGCGTGATCTGGGCCCAGCACTGCAGTGTCAGCTCACCTGATATATTTGCAGTGCCACCTCTATGTATCATTGTATAAATAAAAGAAAAGTCATCCAGGACATCATACAAAAAGAATTCCTATTTTATTTGATGCTGTTTAATTCTGTCCCTAAATAGATCACATTTTTTAATATCAGCCTGAGGATAATGATTTCTGCAAAATTAAAGGATTTTTTTTGTAATCTAAACAGACAAGAAAATGTGTTTAGAATTCAGCGTATAGAGAGTGATTTGATTCAGATATCCTACCCAACCACTGAGCACATGAAAATGATGTTGACCTTCTCCCTCTGAGTGTAGAAGGCTCTAGCAACTACTGGAAGGGAAGAAGTCCTTGCCTATGGATTGCCCATATGGCTGCTGCTGTAACAATTAGCAGACAGAGGCCACCTCTCAGATGTTGTAAGCAAGGAAGAGGAAAAGCATTGCTGATGGTGTCAGTTGGTAGCTGACCTGGTATTAACACCTCAGCCAGAAGCTTCCCTATTTCACATAAACAGTTTCACAGAACACCAACATCAGATAAGGTCATTCTGTGACCTTGTCATTCAAGACCAGTCAAGACAAACACATGCGTGACTGCTGCTTCTTAGCCTATTACAGACTTAGCCCCATTCTTCTGCCACCTAGAAAAAAAATTATTAAGATACCTAATGCTGGAACTATCCCCAATTCCGGACTGACTCTGACCCAGAGCCAATGCTTGTTTTCTGAAAACCCTCCCAAATCATCTGACACAAATCCCACAATAAGCCTTTCTCAACATCCTCCTGAGAAACCCCAGATTTCCTCAGAGTGTGAGGTTTCTTCGCTGCTGCTGCTGCTGCTAAATCGCTTCAGTAGTGTCCGACTCTGTGCGACCCCATAGACGGCAGCCCACGAGGCCCCCCTGTCCCTGGGATTCCCCAGGGAGGAGCACAGGAGTGGGTTGCCATTTCCTTCTCCAATGCATGAAAATGAAAAGTGAAAGTGAAGTCGCTCAGTTGTGTCTGACTCTTAGCAACGTCATGGACTGCAGCCTACCAGGCTCCTCCGTCCATGGGATTTTCCAGGCAAGAGTACTGGAGTGGGTTGCTATTGCCTTCTCCATTCTTTGCTGCAGTAAGTAATAAACCCAAGTTTGTTTGACTACAGGATGTTCCTGGCTTTCTTTGACTGCCGGGCTTTGTCAAGGATAAGCCTGAGCTGCTCCAGGCTTCATGTATACTCGTTCTTACAGGCGAGTTTAAGAAACTAGAAAACATCTCGTGACCTTCCACANTTCTTTGCTGCAGTAAGTAATAAACCCAAGTTTGTTTGACTACAGGATGTTCCTGGCTTTCTTTGACTGCCGGGCTTTGTCAAGGATAAGCCTGAGCTGCTCCAGGCTTCATGTATACTCGTTCTTACAGGCGAGTTTAAGAAACTAGAAAACATCTCGTGACCTTCCACATTTAGCATCAGGAGTATGGGAGGCATTTTTTCTGTACCCACATTCTTAGAACCTACAGACCTGGCACTCTGATATAGTCAGTCTACTTTTGACATTGTTGCTGTTCTGATCAAGTAAAATTGTACACTCACTGAAATCTAATCCTCAGTTTTAATAGTCTAGAGAACATCTGAATTAGGAAATTAGAGGCTTACCTTGATTCTCTGTCGAACAAAATTGAGGTAAGTTTCATTGGGCTTATCTCCAATGTCAGACAGTGCTATTGAATAAGGATCAGAATTGTTGACTCGGGCATTCACACACCACTCCACATTAAATAGATGTGCAATGGTGTGAATTGCTAAAGAGGGCAGAGAAGAGAAACAAAGAGGGTGAGTGGTGTACATAATTGTATTTGGAGCTGAGTTTCTGGCTACAGTCCCTGTGTGTGTGTATGTGTGTGTGTGAAGAACAGTGGAGTGGGTTGCCATTTCCTGACTCTGTGATAAGTAGTGGAGATTTGATAAGGATGCTTCTTACACCAACACCACTTTCTTAAAAATTATAATAATAAAACAAAATATTTAGCACATATAAATATATGAATACTATTATATATACATATATAAAAATAATAAAAATAAAATGTTTAGCTCATAATGTCTATCTTAGATTCTCAATTTATGGGCTATGGTCCTTGTAGAGTTACTGCAAGAAATCCATGAATCTATATGTTCAACCAAGTATTTTTTTAAAAATGAATGAGCAAAAGCTCTTACATGTGAATTAACAAACAATTTTCACATTGAAAAGTGTGCAAAAGGGGGAGTGCACTGGAATTTTATCACAAGAGCCTTAGGGAATAACGTTTTAAGACCTGAAGGAATAAATCCTAATGTTGGGATGGCAGAAAGAGTGTTGAATATTTTTCTAACAGAACTCGTTCAAAAAAAAAATCTCAACCTACCTGCAAAGGCTGATATCTTATTTTAAAAGTATCTTAGAGGGAATACTCTGGTTCCAAGTTTTCTTTGCAGTCTCAAATATCTGAATGAACTTACCAGTGTGAAGTGCAATCATCCATGCCACCATTTTATGAAAGGTGAGGTTCCTGTCCAGTTGTCTCCGAATTCTTGTTGAGCAGCACTTTGGATTAAAGGGAAAAATAATAATTGCTAACAAGAAAGTTTTCTCTGTGTCAGATATTAGACACATCTTTTCTCATTTAATTGTTACAACCAATTCTCTTACAAAGAAAAAATCCTATATCATACTACCCATTTGACAGATAAGAAAACTGAGGCTCAGATAGGTCAAACAGCCAATGAGTAGTATGGCTGACTTAAGCAATGTTTTAGGTTCTCATGCTATTAACATAAAAAGCCTCGCATGGAATTCATTGCTTAATTGTATAAAACATGAATTTGGACAGAAAGCATCTATCTACGTAGCTTCTAGTTCAGATTAATTTATTCAATAAAGGGAGGCTATAGAAATTTTATAAGGACAGGGATGCCCTCAAAGATCTGAAGGTCCAGTGGGGGCACAGACAAATGAACAGTTCTACAACAAGTGAATAGTTTTAGAATAGCACCCTTCCAGGAAATACACACTATGAGAGGCAAAAAAGTGTCCACCTGCACATGTTGATAGAGACAAAACAAGGGAAATCTTTAAAACAATCACAGCAAAAATAACAATAGCCAGAGGAATTTACAAAGAGCTTGTGCAGAAGTGTTTTACATGCATTGACTCATTTCATTCTTACATTAATTCTATGTGGGAGGTACCATTATTATCACCACATGACAGGCATAGAGAGGTTATCTTCCCCTAGGTTTCATAGTTAATGAGTGACAGAGTTGGCTGGGGTCTAAACCTCAGTTCCCTGATGCTAGAGATATCAACAATCTGATATTTGATACCTTTTATGATTACCTTGGCATTACAATGGAATTATGGCCAATTAGTGTAATTTTCGTACGAACATATGTTAGAGGCTATGGGTTTCAATGCTTCAATCTGGATTCAGGTCATCACCCAAAATAGAGAAAAAACCCTGCTTTTTGGCTGAATCGGAACCTTGTTTTCCTGAAAAGGGGTCAAGTGTTTGCTCTGGCTACTTTGTTTCCAAGGGTAGATGTACTGGCATACAGATTCAGAAAACTTTTAAGGAGACCAAAGAGAAAAAAACCCAAAACAAAACAAAAAACTTAAGTATTATAAATAACTGGTTCTAAACATGTTTAATTTCAATACAAGGGTATTAAATATTTGACTTACAGCAAAAATCAACAAAGCCAAAAGCTGGTTCTTTGAAAGGATAAATAAAATTGACAAACCATTAGCCNGTTGGTGCACAGGGATGACCCAGAGAGATGATATGGGGTGGGAGGTGGGAGGGGGGGTTCAGGATTGGGAAGTCATGTACACTCGTGGCGGATTCTTCTCAATGTATGGCAAAACCAATACAGTATTGTAAAGTAAAATAAAGTAAAAATAAAAATTAAAAAAATTAAATATTTGACTTATTTTTAATAAAATATTCTGGTTTTATAGAAATAATAGAATTACATGGAAAATTGTGCTTACTCCACTATCTTGGAGTTAGTTACATTTAGGAAGGGCAGGCTGTTTGGATCATGAAAGCAGATTCATGAAACTGCAGAAATACTAGTAAGGAAGACGCATGATTCCAGAAAAAGGGAAAAAAGCAATTAGGCTTTGTTGAGTGCCTTCTATGAGCCAAGCAGCTTATCCATAATCACTACACCATTTAATATAACCAGATAAATATTACTATTTTCATTTTACAGATAACAAAACTGAAGCTTTCCAGATAGCTCAGTGGTAAAAAATCTGCCTGCCAAGCAGGAGACCATGGTTTGACCCCTGGGTAGGGAAGATCCCCTGGAGAAGGGAATGGGAACCCACTCCAGTATTCTTGCCTGGACAATCTCCATGGACAGAGGAGCCTGGTGGGCTACAGTCCATGGAGTAAGAGTCAGAGATGACTTAGTAACTAAACCACCACCATATACATTTTATTAAAAGGAAAAACAGAGACTTGTAGTCACTAATGAGTTAGTAAAATGGGGTCCTACTAGGGCACCAATCCCTCCTTTTATTTCCCAGCCACCCTCTGTAATGTGGTCAGGAATGGCAAACACATCCAAAGAGAAGCCATATATCATGATTATACCAGGCTTCCAGATACAATTTCCTCATTGTTTCCTGACAAGGAGGGGTGGTGGTGAGATGGTTGGTTGGGAAGGAAGGGCTTTGCCTGTGACTGATCAGGGCTTTATTCTTCCTCGCTACCATGCAGATACCATTTTTGTTTTTGAGTCACTTATGAATTACCACCAGCCACCTACTAATGACCAAGCTGCCATCATGCACCATAGCTTCTTCACTGAATAATCAGTGACTTCTTTTTTTTTAGAAAAAATATTTATCTATTTGGCTGTGCTGGGTCTTAGTTGTGGCATGAGCAATCCTCAGTAGAGACACCCAGGATCTTGTTCCCTAACCAGGGATTGAACTCTGGGCCACTGTATTGGGAGCACGGAGCCTTAGCCACAGGACTGTCAGGGAACTTCCACTCCATTGACTTATAATGGGGAGGTCCTCTGTTACTGTCAGCTAAAGCCTTGTTCAATCTCATTGAGCTAACATTCAAGTGCTAGGGAGATTACTGAGTCACCTTGGCAGATTTCTACGCTTGATTCAAACTGCAAGAGTAAAAACATTTTAAAAAGTTGAGCAACAGAACTACAAAGAAGTGCATGTTTAACGGAGCATAACATTAGCTTCTGTAACATGAGGGTTACGGAAACTTTAAAGTTCTATTTTATGTACACATGGTCTCACCACAAATGCCCTAAGTGAATCTGAATTCGATATCTACATGCAATTTGAGAGAAATTGTAAAGCCAGCCTTGACTCTACAGAACTCAAGCAAAGAAGCTGACAGAAACCTGGAAGCATTCGAATATGCGATAAATATGAAGATCATCACTGGATTCATACAGCGCTGTCTAGAATTTTAAAATCCATATTTATCTTCAATCTCTTCGAGAAAACTCTAAGCTCTCTGAGCTCATGGCTCGTCCATGTCTTACCCTTTACTGACTATGTGTCCCCGTGCCTAGCACATAGTTAGCGCTCAACAAATATTTGTTCACTGACAACTCACTAGTTGACAGACTTAGTTAATACAATTTTAAAATATCATTCATATCTGTTCTTGCATTTGCATTATTTCATTTGCTTTTAAGCTAAAAACAACAACAACAACAACTATGAGACAGGAAGTCTAAGAGCCTTGCCCTGGACATGTTAGATACATGGCTACGTTGAGAGCCTCTGACTCTCAGGCTATATAAGGTTATAGAAAAGAGCTCACTCTCTCGTGTTTCTGTTTCTTTCTGATCTTCAGACTAGAACTTCCATCCAAGCTGAGGTTGTTAATGTTTCTTTAGGGATGTCTGTCTGCTGAATCCCACCATTCCCCATTTCCCTCAACAGAGCAGGCTCAGAGTGTTTACCCCTATCTTCCCTGGGAAAGGCCAACCCTGGGGTTTTCTTTCTCCAGCTAACCAGAAGGATTATAAAACCAGCTCTAAAGGATTAAGACCATTAGACACTGAAGTTCTGTGACTGTTCAGTTTTCATAAAGGCCAACTAATAAATCCTTGAATCTATAACATCCTTGCCACTTCTAGGTTAGGTTATTCAGCCTGCCCAAACATTCATATATTTGATGGACTTCCTAAGACTATAACAGCACCACAAGAGTTTTGAGTTTCGGTGGCAAGTGGGAAAGTGAACAGGTTCTGGGGGCACAAACACCTGGGTTGGAACCTCAACACACTCACTGAATTTCATTCCCACCTCACTGGCCTGACATGCAGATTTCATGGAGATAAGGTTTATGAAGACTCAGGAGGCGGCAGCTGTTACCATGTCCAGTGAGTCACAGTATGTCTACTCATTTTAATCCCAATCAGAAAAGAAGGTTCTTTGTCAAGTTCACATTTCAGGTTGGGAAATCTGGAAGGAAGGACACATCCCATCTATAAAAGAATGTTACTTGCTCCTCATTTTTGAAAAATGCATTCTTTGATGTACAGGTCTCTCTACTTAGAGAGCTGAACTTCTCTGCAATCTGAAGAACAGCCTCATTTCACCCTTGTCTTTAGAGACCCTCGTTAGAATCTTCACTCCCTTAATGTCAGGGGAACCCTAAAAGTGGCCATTACAACATGTGCTGATCATAGCCACGAAACGGCAGTGCAATTTGAGCCTGTGGAGTAACAAGGATTTCTTAACAGGCTGTCCTGGTGAAAACACTGCCTGTTTCTCAGGGTTTACTTCCTCTAAATAGAAACTATTTGAACAGGAGGTATTGGGGGAGAATAAAACAGCTACAGTCCCTGAACTTCATTTAGAAAATGTCCAGATGTTGTACTTTACAGGTCGCCCTTCAAGAAAACTTTTCAATTGCCATATGATCCAGCAATTCCACTCCTTGGCATATATCCAGACAAAACTATAATTCAAAAAGATATGCACCCCTATGTTCATAGCAGCACTGTTTACAGTAGCTGAGACATGGAAACAACCTAAATAAGTGTTCATCAGCAGACAAATGCATAAAGAAGATGTGGTACACATATATAATGAAATATTATTCAGCCATAAAAAAGAACGAAATATTGTCCTTTACAGCAACATAGATGCAACTAGAGATCATCATACTAAGTGAAAAAAGTCAGAAAGAGAAAGAAAATCCCATATATGTGAAATCTAAAATATGACACAAATGAATCTATCTACAAAACAGAAATGGAATCGCAGAAATAGAGAACAGACATGCGGTTGCCAAAAGGGGGGAGTGTCGGGGACGGATGGAGTTCGGTACTAGCAGAGGTAGATCATTACATTTAGAATGGATGAACAACAAGGTCCTACTGTATAGAGCAGGGAACTATAGTCAATGTCCTGTGACAAACTATAATGGAAGAGAATATAAAGGAGAATGTATGTATATGTATAACTTAGTCACTTTGGTATACAGCGTAGATTAACACAACACTGTAAATCAATTATACTTCAATAAAAAATAAAACTTTTCCATCAAATGGAGTTCTACCTCCTTGGTTTCTTAGGTTGAGAAGATTATTTTGGAAATTCTTGTGATCAATGTGTTAGTTATGGCTTGTTAACCCTATATTTGTAAATCAAGTGTTGTATCGTTCTTAAAGAAAAAAAAATCTCCTTAGGATCAATGTGAATTTAGTAAGACTAGGGAAAAGCGAGGTAGAGTTCAAGGCAAGTTCTAATTGTTATTGACAGTTTAGATCACCTTCCCTCCCCTATGGAGTCACTCATTACCAATTAAGATTAACACCTAAGCTATACATTTCAGATCCAAGTTTACTAGCAAAGCTCCAACTTGACCTCAAGTATCTACCACTTAAAATCCTTACACCCTCATCAAAGTAGATTGCTTGTTTCTCTCCACTATAAATGACTTCTATTTAATAAGTCATTTTTTAAAAAGCTAGTTAATATAAAAGGAACATTTTATTAAAAGGAAAAATAGGGGATGCATGCATGCTAAGTCATGTCCAACTCTTTGCAACCCCATGAACAGTAGCTCACCAGGCTCCTCTGTCGGTGGGATTTTCCAGGCAAGACTACTGCAGTGGGTTGCCATTTCCTAATCCAGGGAATCTTCCTGACTCAGGGATTGAACCTGGGTCTCCTGCATTACAGGCAGGTTCTTTACCATTGAGCCGGCAGGGAAGCCCCCAAACAGCGGCAACTAGTCACTAATGAGCAATGGAATGGGTCTTCCCAGGCATCAGTCTCTAAGTTTGGATGAGCTACCCTCTGTGGTGTGGTCAGGAATGGCCAACACAGCCAAAAAGAAGTCACAAGTCATGATCACATAGGACTTTCAATATGATTTCTTCACCATTTCCTGTGCTTTATATCTTCTACAAGCTTATTTTTATCCATTATGCCCATATCTGATGCCACCTTCTCTAAGAACTCTTTCTTCATCCCCCGCACCACCTGATATAATTTCCTTTGCCTTTGCTTGGTTCCCTGTAGCTCCTTCTTTGTAACATTTTGTGGGACCCATCACATTTTGCTTTGTATCATATTTGAGTATGTATGTAGATTCCAAGTTCCTTGCTTCTTATCTTTGTATAACAACAAGAAATTTGTATACCATTTTACAGATAACAAAAGTTCTTCCTACATAATCTTTTTCTTCCAGCATAGTATATTAGGGGTTCAGTAGACTGTTGAAGTGAGGGTGAAAGAGCCTGGGGCATTCAGAAAGCTCTGAACTCCTCAGTTCCATGGACCAAACACCTGTCACATTCATTGCATAGTGACTCATGGCTCATTGTTCCCATCTTCTTGGGATATTATCCACCAAAGAGATTTTCTCTGACTTAAAAATTTTGAAAAACATGACACNTTCAGTAGACTGTTGAAGTGAGGGTGAAAGAGCCTGGGGCATTCAGAAAGCTCTGAACTCCTCAGTTCCATGGACCAAACACCTGTCACATTCATTGCATAGTGACTCATGGCTCATTGTTCCCATCTTCTTGGGATATTATCCACCAAAGAGATTTTCTCTGACTTAAAAATTTTGAAAAACATGACACTGTGAGATTAATCCTCAAATTTCACATCAGTCTCATAAATTTCTATATGTATATATATATATATATATATACAATGTCATATTATGTATATCTGTCTGTGTGTGTGTGTGTACATGTACTTTATTGCTATTGTGGAGGTATAGGTAGATTGGTTGTTTTGTTTTTTGGGGGGTTTTATTTTGTTTTCGATGTCTGTTCCAGGTTAAAAAGTTGTCTCAGGGAGCTCCATCGACAGATAATATAAAAATAAACGAGAGAATCAAGCATGGCTTGATTGTATAATGAATATTGTACAGTGGTTGGAATTCTCATAAACCCTTGGTTTGCTTTTCCTATAAAAGGGCGTTGAGTTTGATGGCCTTCGAAATTTTGAGGAACTCAAACTTTGTAAACGTTGGTTCTTACCGCACTGGAACCCCTGAGGAAGGAGAGCAGATTTCGACAGACAGGCAGCAGAATCAGCATGCAGTTGAAATTCAGGCAGGCTGCAGGGGCTCTGGCCAGGGCCAGCGCTGACTGGAAAGGGCAGGATGAAAAGCAGGTGACTCCTGTGAGCCCAGAACACCCTCCCCCATCTCATTCCGGCCCCCCAACCCCCAAGCTTCCCAGCAAGCACGAGGACCACACTCCAGAGACATCAAGTTATCTGGGAACGAAGGTTCTTCAGAGCCAAATATTTATTTTTAAGGCCTCACTCCCTACCCCAACATTTTTATTATGAACATTTTCAAACACAAAGAGAATCTGAAATAATTTCACAATGAATACCTGCTTATTCATCTCCCAGATTCTACCTTTTACATTTTATGAAGCTTGCTTTAGCACATGTCTATTAATCTATCCATTCATCTGCCTACCTCTGTATCCATCAATGCATCTTATTTTTGATGCATTTCCAAGTTGCAGACATCAGTTCACTTCCTTCTAAATAGCTCAGTATGCATATCATTATTTAGAGTTCAATATAGAAACTGGGGCTTTGCAAAGAAAATTTTCTTAGCACTTAGACTAACCTCAACAGTAACTAAGTTGGTATGCTGTAATGCTTTGGCATTAAAACTGTTCCTTGTAATGACTAAAGAAATTGCATATATGTAATTAAATATGGGGGGAGGAAAATGCAAAAGGAAATCATTCTTTTCAGCATCAACCTGAATAAATTAACAATTATAATAACAGTATAATTATATGCTATAATATGTATGCATATGATGCATAATACATATTATAATTAGTATCATTAAGAAGTCAATTTGTGGTTTCAGCATGATGTAACAAATGACATCCTCTGAGGCAGCCCTAATTGTAATTATTTCATTTATGATGAAGAAGAACTCTAGCAGTTCAAGGAAACGGAGAATGCTAATGGAACCAAGGAAAGGCAGGGGCCTTTGCTCCGCCAGTCTAGTCAACAGATGTGACCTTTGGGCAAGTTCCTCAAACGCTCCATATGTAGGGAGAGGCTTATTTCCTGAAGATTATTTCATAACATGTCACTAAGGCTTTTCATGCAAAAAAGTAGTAGGAATCAGATGATTTAGAGAATACAGAAAGTCCCACTTGTGCTACCTGTGTCACCCTGGATGGATCTCTTCCACCTGGCCATCTATTCCAGAGTCAGTATTAGATTTCTCCTTTAAGCTAAACAGGTGCACAGTAGTTCTTGGGAGGCGAAGGTTGCTGTTGGGACCTTCTGCCACCCTTCTGTTTGTCCCACACTGGAAGACCTAAAGACTCTTGCTCAGGGGGCTGCAGTGGAGGGACTGAGGCCCATAGTACTGTTGGGTTGGTCAGAATATTTCTTTAAAATGTTAAGAGGAATAGGAACAAGAATCTCTGATTAGACATGGGAGCCAGTCAATACCATGGGATATGGCACTTATACTTACCCCAAGAAGTTTTCGAGTGTAAAAGAACTTATCTGGGATATCATAAACCCGGTAGTACCAGACAAAGAGGAAGACGTTCATCCCCAGCCATACCAGCTGCACAAATAGAAATGGTTGCATGAAGTTTTCAAGTTACAACAGGAAAATTTCACACCAGGTTGGAGTCAGGGTCAAGACTCCCCCCTGGACAGCCCTCAATAAAAGTGGTTACAAAGCTGGGTGGAACCAGCTTTGAACCAGCTCTTTCCTGCAAAGGTGTCTCTGCACTTTGGTAGTAACCTTTCCACTCTGTCTTGTCCCCTGTGATTGTTCTACTACTTGGCCACTATGCTGTTATTATCTGTCTATCTCTTCTTGTTTCTTTCTCCTTCTCTTAGGTTGATAGATGATAGCAAGTGACTTGAAGGGAAAGGAATCTGTTACTATGCTGTCTCTCACACCAGGAGGATTCTGTTCGATTCTCAGTTCTCACAGGTGGAAGATCTCCCTCCATCACACAGCGTCTTGCCCCAGTTAGTGGGAGTCTCCTCAGCTAAAATGGCAAGTCTTTAATTCTACTTGATGAATTTTGCTTCAAGTGAGCATCAATGAGGGGATGACTGCATGCTAAGTTGCTTCAGTCGTAGCTGACTCTTTGTGACCCTACGGACTGTAGCCTGCCAGGCTCTTCTGTCCATGGGATTCTCCAGGCAAGAGTACTGGAGTGGGTTGCTATGTCCTCATTCAGGAGATCTTCCCAGCCCAGGGTATGAACCTGCATCTCTTGTGTCTCCTTCATTGGTATGCAGGTTCTTTTCCAATAGAGCCACTTGGGAAGCCCAAGGGGATGAGAGGCATGGGTTTTATTATCATTATTATTAAAAGGAGATTCTTCTAGACTGTGCGAGCTGATTTCTTCTCAAGCACTGACTGTATCCAACAATGACTCTGCCCAGTGCTCCACCTTCAGGTCCCCAGTGGCTATCTTTTCTTAATTGAGCTTTCAGTTTATTTAATGTCCTTCAATGCTGGAAAACAGTCTCTCTTTACAAAGAAGAAGGTGCTAAAGCCACTTCTCCATTTCCTAACTTTGTCATGTTTATTCTTCATTTCCAAGCTGTGTTTTCACTTTCAAGTATATGAATGCATAATTTAGATGGAGGTCATTTCCCTGGGAAAACTGTGGTAAGGGCTAAAAGTATAATTTGAACTTAGTATCTATAGGAGTCATCTGTTCTTAAAACAGAAATGAGAAGTCATATTTACTTCATGACAAATTCTTTCAAAAATTTCATTCATAGGTGCCCTTTTAAAAAATCTGGATAATACTTTCATTGGCTACTGGAAAAGCTACTTCTAAATCATATTTCTATCTTCCCAACCATCTGTGATTACTTTGCTGAGACCACCATCTTAAAATAATAGTTAATATTTGTTATGTTAAAAACTAAAGAAATCAACATGTTTATTAGAAAAATCACCATATCTTTATTTAAAAGTTGTTTCTCATGATAAATTATATTAATTTATATATAACTATCTGTAATATATATCATACATACATTATACACATATATCTAGATAGTTTACTTCAATTTCTTTTCCTTGACTTAAAAAAAAACTTCATAAATAACTAAAGTTTACCTCAGAAGAAAGAAGATACTTCTTAAAAAGAGAAAACTGAGAAATTCAATTATTTTTGGTGTAATTACTGAAACTATAAGCCAATTTCCTGTACATCAGCCAATCTTGTATTTCTTATCTGGAAAACTGTGTCAAGTTTCAATTGCCCATTTTTAGGTGGTATAAGTACATAAAAAATAGAAAAAATTTGCTTCTAAGTAAACATTGTAACCACTTCATATTCAGGGATTGTTATCATGAAATGTCTTCTACTCCCACTGTGAAATGATGGCTAAGTACTTCCAAAAAATTCCAGAAATAAACTAGGCGAAGTGAGCCCCTAGATGCATTCCTTCCATGAGTAAATTTGGAAGAATGGACTCATTCTGTATCTATCAGATGGATACATGTTCACGTAAATAAGTTTCAACACAATTTCTCAAACGAATGAAATAAAGCTTTGCCCTGTTTTCATTTTCAAGAGAACATAGACAAATTAGAGAATTTGTAATTTCTTTCTTATTGGTACTTACAATGACAAAGATGGAGATGCCCTCATTCACAGCCCAGTTCCCCATGGTAGCAGAGGCTTAGTGCCTTGAGTTCGCCTTTCTTCTCTGCTATGCTGCTTCTTCCCATGAGGAAATGAAAACAGCAGCCTTGGGGCAATATGTTTCCTTTTCTATTGTCAGAAATTAGCTAATCATTGGTCAACTGAAAAGCTCGTTTTCATAACAAATTTAAATCTTTAAACCACACAAAAAAAGACAGAAAAAAGTCTACAATGATCCAATCACAATTAAACATAGTGAGAAATGAAACTAATTTCTACAACTGAGAGACAAATAACAGTGTAATTCATAGTGAATTAATTTTTGGACTGATTGGTTAGCAAATGGCAATTTTTAAAAAGTCACCCAACTAGCCATGACCTCGTGTTAGTTAAAAAAAAAAAGTTAGATAGATGTGATCTTTTTTGATAGGCTGGAGCAGCATTTATAATCTTACTGAGAAAAATAATCATAGTGATAGCTGATATTTATACCATGCTTGCATTATGCCAATTTTCTAAGATACATATGTATGTGTGTATATGTACATACACACACACACACACACATATATATAAGTCGATACACACCTATGTGTGTATGTACACACAAAGGCACCCAAATACACACATATATAAATTCAGTATGTAAATAAATTAATTTTATCTAATATTACACCTTATAAAGTAGTTTCTATTATTATGGTTACATTTACAGATGAGGAAACTGAGACCCAGAGCAGTTAAGTTACTTGGCCAAGGTCATACAATTAGGAAACTGTGGAGTTGGATTTGAAAGCCAAGTAATTTGGCCATACTTTGACCATGATACCAAAATAAAAAAGCCTGACAGTGGCAACCCCATCCCAAATCACTTCCAATACAACTATGGGAAAAGAAAACAACAAACAGGCCAAAATGTTTGGATGGCTGTAGTAGTCCCAGGTTGACAGGTCATTTTTCTAGGCAGGGTAGGTAAACAGGGTCAGAACAAAGGTATGTTCGAGGTGGTGGATGTCAAAAGTTAGATTTAGAATCCCCCCCATCCCGCCCGACTCCCACGCAGTCTTCAGGAAATGAAAGAGACAAGAAGGGTAGGGTGGTAACGCCACTATAAGTTCAAAGTTGACTAATTGCATCAAGGTGGTTGTAGAACAGCTAGAGTAGAGAGGTAAAAGAAGAAACTGGAGGAGCAAAAGGGAAGAGAAGAAAAAAGAGAAAGAGAGGCCTGAACTATTTGGGTTGGTGTCTACTGAAGCACTTGAGACAACCTACAGAATTGTGGCCATGAGTAAAGTAATTATCTTTCACCTTTTAATATCTAAGGAAAGGTACTCAACTGTGACTTTCTGCATGGCTCTTGAATCATGCATAACCTACATCAAGGACAGTCAGCTTCATGGTTCAGTTACACACAGAGATGAATTCAAAGAAACACAGACAATCAAGTTATGTGTCAGTAATTTGCCTCTCAGCTCTGGGATCTATTCCTCACCCTTTCCTTGTTCTGTTCTGTTTTAGAGAGAGTTGTATTTGCCAGGCTCCTTGGCCCACTGGCTTCTGGGATGTTCAGTCAAACTGGAGGATGAGGAGCAGGCAAGGAGTGAGAGTGCTTCTTCCCCTGGCTTTCGGCTTCAAGAGGGGTCTCAGAAGTGCTTGCCTTTAACCAGAAACTACAGCTCCCACCAGTCAGCCTTTCTCCCTGTGGCCTGAGCTCCTGCTGGCGATCACCACTATAGGTCCAGCTCTTACCAGATGGCCCTTGCTTCTGGGCTTGAGTTACACTAACTCCTCCCACGTTCCTTCCAACCCGGAGGGCAGTCACCACTTCCTGTAGCTGTTAATCTTTTTGTTGCCTCTGCACCCACATTGGGATTCTCCACTTTCACATCATCCATGTAACAAATCCCTGGTGTGAAATTCCCTCTGTTGAAACAGGGTGGTTTCTGTTTTTCTGACTGGACTTTGCCTGATACAGAAAGTAATTCAGACCTGCACTCATTTTCTCATGGAATTAAACAAGTGAGGCATGTATGCCTAAAGAGGAATAAAACACCTTAAAATCTGAGCTCTCTCTTCCTGCCACTCTCAAACTCTTCCACAGTGATGATTCCTGCTCCATCAGGGTCTTTGAAACTTACCAAAGTAGTCCATCGACAGATGAAAGGATGAAGAAGTTTTGCTACGTAAATACAATGGAATATTGCGCTGTGCTTAGCTGCTCAGTTGTGTCCGACTCTTTGTGACCCTATTGACTGTAGCCCACCAGGCTATACAGTCCATGGGATTCTCCAGGCAAGAATACTGGAGTGGGTTGCCATACTCTACTCCAGGGGATCTTCCCAACCCAGGGATCAAAGCCAGGTCTCCTCCTCTGCAGGCAGATTCTTTATCATCCGAGCCACCATGGAAGCATATTACTCAGCCATAAAAAGGAAAGAAATTGGGTCATTTATAGAGACGTGGATGGACCTAGAGTCTGTCACATAGACTGAAGTAAGTCAGAAAGAGAAAAACATATATTAACACATATATGTGGAATCTAGAAAAATGGTTCAGATGAATCTATTTGCAGGGCAGGAATAGAGATGCAGATGTAGAGATTGGATGAGTGGACATGGTGGGGCGATGGGATGAATTGGGAGATTAGGACTGATGTATATACATTACCATGTGTAAAACAGATGGCTAGTGGGAACCTGCCATACAGGGAGCTCAGCTTGGTGGTCTGAGATGGTCTAGGTCTAGGTGACCTAGAGGGGTGGGGACGGGGTGTATGTGTGAGGGAGGTCCAAGAGAGAGAAGATATATATATACACACACATACACACACACATATAGCAGATTCACTTCATTGTACAGCAGAAACCTACACTACATTGTACAGCAACTATACACCAATTAAAAAAAAACAAAACTTGTCAAAGTCTTCCCCTCTCCACCCCTCCCCACTTCTCTCTTTCCTAACATACTGGCTTATCGTCCCTTTACCCTACCTATCTTAAACTTCAAGTCTCTCCCATATTTTGTCATCTACCTCCCAAGGACCGTGCTCTGCTGGGGCAGCAATTGCGAGGGGACCATAGATACTCATATACTAGGAAATAATGCTCCTTGAACATTTCCTAACTCCTTTCCCCTCCCTTCACAGTTTAAGAAGAAAATTCAAAAAAGAAAGAATATTTTTATGGGCGATCAACCATTCCTTCCTATGGCTTCTTTTTTCTCCTTTATAAAAGTAATCACAGGGCTGTGAGTAGAGATGTCTTGAGAGATTTAAGAACCTCAATCAGTTTCACAGCTGGAGGAAGAGAGCTCAGTTGCAATGAAGAGTAAAATCTTTCTTTTATAGCAAGTAACTTCCCTTTTGAGAACACTGTTCAAGTTAATTTCAATGTGCTCTGCTCTTGAAAAGACAAGCGAAAGTTTGATAAAGGAGCAACAGGTGTTGGTTGACTGGTATTGACTGGACATAGAGAATGAAAAAAATTGAACCTCTATGCATCAGCTAATAGTTTATCTTCTCCCGGTCACTTGGGCTTTCATTGCCTCCTAAGATGTTAGTGTCAAGTTAGACTGTGATGAATGCAAGAAAGTGTTCAACCCTTCTAGCAGGCAGTAATGACAATGACCAACACCATCAGCTTGTGATTGAAATCCTAGACACCTCTTGCGGAGGGAAAAAAGAGAGACGCAGACCCATGTTTCTAGGAGATCCCTAGATTTTGCATTCTGAGTATAATTCTTTCCTGCTTTGTCAAATTTAAAAAGTATGTGAAAGTGAAAGTTGTGCAGTCACGTTTGACTCCTTGTGACCCCATGGACTACAGCCCGCCAGGCTCCTCTGTCCATGGAATTCTCCAGGCAAGAATACTGAAGTGAGTAGCCATTCCCTTCTCCAGGGCATCTTTCTGACCCAGGGATTGAACCTGGGTCTCCCGCACTGCAGGCAGATTCTTTGCCGTATGAGCCACCAGGGAAGCTTTGTAAAAAAAAAAAAAAAAAAAAAAA
>SJYA01003318.1:31258-49668 GCA_006410615.1 Neotragus moschatus | reverse complement strand
ATACCTCATCAGGGAACTAAGATTCTACATGCCTTGTGGCATGGTTTTGGGGGTGGGGTGGGGGCAGGGGTGGGGAAGTCATCTAATTTTATTTTATTTTATTTTTATAATTTTTATTTTTACTTTATTTTGCTTTACAATACTGTATTGGTTTTGCCATACATTGGCATTTTAGAAAAGGAAAAGAGGACATGGGCAATAAGGAACTTTCCTGTTCATGGTAATAATCTGTGAGAACAGGGCCACACGATAATGATTGTTGGTTTTCCGTTTTCTATAGTGTCATTCCTTTATGTTGTTCCTCTGTCTTCACTACAGCTGATAAACCAGCATGACATAGCATCAGTCTTGAATTAATGGTCATTTTAAGGGATGAAGTGGAAGCTGGCCATGTGGTGAAACAGACTAGGAGGGCCTGAAGCAGCAAAGAGAAAAAAAAATGATGAGATGATCAGATGTGAAAGGAAGAGCAAGAGACAATCAGGAGGATACCAACAGTCTGAAAAATTCCTGGAAATATTTGGGAAAAGACACTGGACTTCCAGGCATTCTCTGGTGTTCGAATTGTAGTGATTTGTCTGTTAAGGAGAAGAAAATTGCAGAACTCCAGAGAATGTGAGCATATACAGGAAAGTAGAGTTCATTGGCCACATGTGGGCCACATGTACAATAAATGGTTAAAAAAATATGCTTGAGTGGTTTATTCAAGTCCAAAGGAAGAGTCGGTGTGCCTACCTTCTACTACAATAAGCACCAGGAGAATAATGGTTTTGTTAGGCAAAGTCATCCCTTGCATATGAGGTGGATCAAGAATGAGAATATTCCTCTGTGTGGACTTTCAAACTTTGCTAATTTAGGGACCATGTGTGAAAATAAGAAGGCAGGTAATGACTATTTATTTGATTTTAGCACAGTGAGATTATTAATTTGTGGTTACTTGTGAGATTTACTGCACTGCTTTCTTGACACTGAGATTTCAGGAATTTAAAAAGTCTAAGAAACTCTATAACAAGAGTTCAAATGAACCATGAAGTTTCATTTTTTTCACTGATGTGAGAAGACATCTGCACACACTGAACTTGAAACTACAGGCTAAAAATGTGAAATACTGTTGTCAGTTCAAGGAAGTGAAGATATTCAGACACAACTCAGACTGTTATATAATTCAGAGATCACATCTATTTCTCTTATTAAACTTCCCTGGACCCAGCAGATTCATGATTTTGAACAAAGGCAAACATTTTTGTGGAAGTGAAACCACAGTTTAAAAAAAGATTTGATGACTCTGGATGATATTTAACATTTATCCAGTTGCCTTAGAAATTTAAATGTCTATATCTATACACATATAATTGGATAAATATCAGTCCTGAGAGTGTGATTCAGTTTTAAAAGCACTGATTGGCTTAAAAACAACACATGCCCATCAAAGCTGATAGTGTCCAAGGAAATATGTGGCTCTAGATGCTAAAACTCTCATAAAATATCTAGCAATATGGTGCAATGACGAACAATGTTTGTGTCTTAAGTGACTGTATAAAATTGCAATTATTAATGAAATGAAGTGAAAGTGTTAGTCACTCAGTCATGTCCAATTCTTTGTGACCCCATGGACTATATCCTGCCAGGCTTCCCTGTCCATGAAATTCTCCAGGCAAGAATACTGGAATGGATACCATTCTTTTCTCCAGATCTTCCCAGCCCAGGGATTAAACTGGGTCTCCTGCATTGCAGGCATTAATGAAATAGCTGAAATCAAAGAGGCACCATGAGCAATGCAAGCTCAGAGTCAAAATGAGGTACTCTCTAACTCGATCCATTTCCCCAGGATGGTTTAGCCTGTTAAATACCAGCACAGCAGGCACTGTTTTCATTACTCTCAAGATTTTCTTGACTCCCTTCTCCTCCACTGCCTTCCAATATAGAGAATGAAAACAAAAACAGAAATAAAAACAAATACAAGGTCTCTGGAAGCTCCCAAACTTCCTCACAAGTAGACTTTAAAATATAATCTTCCAGGACTTCCTTGGTGGTCTAGCGGTTAGGAATCCATTTGCTAAAGCAGGGGACAGGGGTTCAATCCCTAGTCCATTAAGATTCCACCTGCCCCTGCAGTGACTAAGCCTGTGTGCCACAACTACCGAGCCCATGTACCTAGAGCCTGTGCTCCTCAGCAAGAGAAGCCACCGCAATGAGAAGCCCACACACTGCAATGAAGAGTAGCCCTGCTGACTGCAACTAGAGAAAGGCTAGTGCACAGCAATGAAAACTCAGCATGGCCAAAAAACAAAAAATATCTTCCAGGAGCATGGAAGATAAAACATTACAGGGAAAAATTTCCTTTTATTGAAAAACTGTAATAATAATGAAGTCAAGGATGATGTCAGTGAAAATGGTGGTTTTATGGACTAAATTTGGTCCCTCTAAAATCTGGGGGTGGGGTGGGAGGGAGGCCTAAGAGGGAAGGAATTATTATACAAATAGCCGATTCACGGTGTTATACAGCAGAAATTAACACAACATTCTAAAACACTATAACCCAATAATAAAATTTTTAAAAATAAATAAAAAATAAAGCTTATCTGTTATATCCCTAACCCCCATTGTGGCTGTATTTGGACTCAGGGACTTTAGGAGGTAATTAAAGTTACAGGAGACCACAAGGATGGGGCCCTAATCTGATCGGACTGGTGTCCTCATAAGAAGACTTTGATACCAGAGAGCTCTCTCTTCTCCCCTGTGTGCAAGAGAAGAGTCCATCTAGGATACAGTGAGGAAGTAGCAAGAGAAGCATCACCAGAAACCAACCCTGATGGCACCTTAAGACTTCTAGCCCCCTGAACTGTGCAAAAAAAAAAAAAATTCACTTATTGAAGCCACACAGCCTATGGTATTTTGTTTTAGCAGCCTGAGTAGATTAATACAGGCAAAATAAGGAAATCAGGGAGGTTGTCGATGCCCAGAATCATTGAAAAACCTGGGGAAAAACTGTCAGCAGAAGCCTCATCAGAACACTGGACAATAATGAAATGTTTACAGCAACAAGTGAATACTTAACTAAGAGAAAGGCCATGAGAACACAGTCGGAGAGCTTTGTGGCATTTTAATTTACCTTAGTCCCATTCCCCTCTGCAGGATGGCAGTGACTTTGAAGACAGCAGCCTGCATTCCCTTTGTGGGTACCTGGAGGGACCAGAGCTGGCCTTAACCCCAAAGACAGCATTTGTCTGTTTTGATTGGTCTAGGGGTTCCATGAAGCACTGGCACAAGTGCTTGGTTTTGTTTTCTCTAAATCAGAGCTGTTTCAGAGTGGAGGAGGGGCCATACAAAGATCCTCCCTCAAAATCACTGAAAGGAAAGCCACTGTGACCTGGGGCAAGACATAACCACTGGGGCAAATGACAGAAATACTGATAGCCTGGCAGGAAAAGCTGGGTAGGACATTCTTTGGGGAATAAAAGTTCTGACAAGCTGCCTTGTAGACTGAGGAAACTAGAAGGCCACACTCATGTCCAGGGAAGGATGCATGCTCAAAAAAGACCTGAGAAAACTATATACTTCTACATGTAGCTGATCTTTATGCTCCAAGTAAGTAGGAAGTGAAAATTTAGGCAGAATTGTAAATGGTATGACTGATGTATGAAGGATTATCCCAAGAGGGAGCCATTCTTCAAAGAGCTGGAGAGTATATTTTTCTTTCTTTCTATTTTAAAAAATTTGACTCAAGGCATTTAAGGAAATCTCTGTTCAATGACTAGCTGACCACTGAGCTGATGGAACAGAAACCTCATATAGTATTCATTCCAAAGAATACAGTCTTCACAAAAGTAGTTTAGAGAAGTCGCTAAACAAACAACTACAACCCAAGGCAAGCAACAAAAAATCCTGGAAGTGAGGCAAATAATCTAAATTAGTACAGGATAAGATTCAAAACGTCCAGTTTTCAACAAAATATTATAGGCATGTAAAGAAACAAGAAAGTATGGCTCAGGTGAATGGATAAGGAAGATGTGAAGTATATGTATTGAGGTAGAAGATAGATGGGCCTCAGGCTGAACACTTTCTCCTCCTGGACAGAAACTCCATAACAGCAGAAACTCCATAAAAGCAGGATGATGGAGGATTCTGGGCCTTGCCAAGATAGAGATAAACGACAACATATTTCTCATTCTTGAAGTCAAGGAGACCTCCCTGACTACATATACACAGAAAGGCTCCTTGGAGGTCAAAAGGGAGAGAGTGTTATCACCTCATAGTAAGTGGTTCAACTACCCATAAGCCTTTTTGCTGGAATCCATTTTGGCTGAGAGATGCACACACACACACACACACACGCACACACACACATGCACACGGGAGGACCCTGAGACAAACCAAATTCAGACTCAGGACCAGACAAAGCAAGATGACTGGTCAAAGGAAACCCGGAAGAAATACCCATAAAAGTGATTCAAACTACTACAAGGGTGCAACTCAGTGACTCTCTCTGAGCCTGCTTGTGTGTTTAATCACACGCACTGTACTCTATTTTTCCTCCCAATAAGGAAGGTACTTGTTTCACTACTTTTCATCTTTGTGGGAATCCTTTTCTGCACTGCCGAGGGGCCAGGGCTTTGTCACTGACCAATCTCTGGCTGGAAACCCAAGATCTGCTTCAAGCTGCTGCAGGATGATGCCACCCTAGATCAGTACGTTGGTGGTCAAAGGGTAAAAATGCCCAGTTATATGAATCAGTTCTGAGGATCTAATGTACAGCATGGTGACTATAATTAGCAATACTGTATCATATACTTGAAAGTTGTTAACAGAGTAGATCTCCAACATTTTCATTACAAAAATTAAATGTTAATTGTGTGTGGTGACAGAGGTGATAACTAACTTTATTTAAGAAAAGCAAAGGAGAAAAGGGCCAGGAGCCAGCATGGGAATCCCACCCGTGACAAGGTCATGCAGCAGAAATTCCCCCTGAGTTTCCCTGAGCAACTACATCCCCAAAATAAGGAAACCAGAATATGCCTCCTGCCCGGAGCCAGCGTGAGGATTCCCACCCGTGACAGGGTCATGTGGCAAGAGACTCGATGGGCAAGGACGATTCTAGTCTCAGGGTTTTCCTCTGGTATTTCCTGAGCATGTACCCCCAAAATAAGAATCTTCCTGACATTGTACTTTTTCTACTCTTCTGACACTCTCTGGAAAAAGTTAATTCAGGGCTTTAGTCTTCTGCATGTGCAAGGAGTGTTTCAGCTCAACTCCCTCTGATAATGCTCTAACTTGCCTAACAGGTTCTCCAGACCTTTTACAGCTTGTGAATGCTTACAGCCTCCAACTTCGAGGGGCACAAAGCTTAAGTATCTTAAAGTTACAGAGCCTTTTCTAAGAGCTAAAAAAAAAAAAAACATATTGCTGACAGGATTTCACTGTTGACTCAATGACTGCTGCCAGACCTCCTTATTCTTTATCTTTGGGGCACCTGGGAAGATGTTAATCAATGTAAATGGGATATGGAAAAAGATATATAGTAGTTTTGATGTTANGATGCTAAAGCTGAAACTCCGGTACTTTGGCCACCTCATGCAAAGAGTTGACTCATTGGAAAAGACTCTGATGCTGGGAGGGATTGGGGGCAGGAGGAGAAGGGGATGACAGAGGATGAGATGGCTGGATGGCATCACTCACTCGATGGACGTGAGTCTGAGTGAACTCAGGGAGTTGGTGATGGACAGGGAGGCCTGGTGTGCTACTATTCGTGGAGTCGCAAAGAGTCGGATACGACTCAGTGACTGAACTGAATTGAACTGAACTGAATCTTAAACTTATACATCATTGTCAATTATATCCCAATAAATGTGGAGGAATAAAAAGATATGATCATCCTGGGGTAAAATGGGTCCTCAATCAACCCGACTAGTGTCCTTATAAGAAAAGGATGTATGGGACTTCCCTGGTGGCCCAGTAGCTAAGACTCCACACTCCCAATGCAGGGGGCCCGGGTTTGAACTCTGGTCAGGGAACTAGATCCCACATGCTGTAACTAAGCATGTGTGTCATAACTAGAGAAGACCATAAACACCAATGAAGACCCAGGACTTCATTATTCATAAACAATAAAAATTTTTTTTAGAAAAGTAGGTGAAGACACAAGGGAAGAAGATTATGTGATGACAGAGGCAGAGATTGAATTGTATCCACTGCCAGCCTAGGGATGCCAAGAATGGCTGGCAACTACCAATGACTAGGGAGAGGTAAGGAAGGAGTCTCCCCTCCTGGTTTCAGAGAGCGCATGAATCTGCTGATAACTTGATTTAGGAATTCTCACTTCCAGAACCAGGAGACAATGAATTTTCATGGTTTTAAGCCACTCACTTCGTGGTACTACTTTGTTCAGGCAGTCCTAGGAAATTCACACATGCTCCCTGTAGAGAAAACAACATGTTCCAAGGCCTGGAGGCAAGAGAGAGAATGACTCAGTCAGACACTTGCGAAGAGTTCAGTGTATTTAAAGTCTAGAGAGAGATGTGGGTCATGACAAGCAATGAGGCTGGCTAGATAAACAAGTAGGGGCCAGATTATGCAGGAGTTTGTAATTTATCCTAAAGGTAAAGAAAAGATTCATTGAATGGTTTAAAGAAGACGGATAAGATGAGCAGATTTATGTGTTATAAGAATACTATGACTTCAGTAGGAAATGGACTGGAAGAGACCACTGTAGGCAGGAATAAAAGTGAGGAGGCCACAGAATTTGTCTAGATGAATATAATAAATTGGCTACTACTGTTTAATAAAATGCCCTAAACCCAGTGGCTTAAAATAACATGCAATATTATTTCAGCGAATTTGTGGATCAGTTGGAAAAGACTCTTGAGAGTCCCTTGGACTGCAAGGAGATCCAACCAGTCCATCCTAAATTAGGAGATCATGGGTATTCATTGGAAGGACTGATGTTGAAGCTGAAGCTCCAATACTTTGGCCACCTGGTGCGAAGAGCTGACTCATTGGAAAAGACCCTGATGCTGGGAAAGATTGAAGGTAGGAGGAGAAGGGGACGACAGAGGATGAGATGGTTGGAAGGCATCACTGACTCAATGGACATGAGTTTGGGTAGGCTCCAGGAGTTGGTGATGGACAGGGAGGCCAACCGTGCTGCAGTTCATGGGGTCGCAGAGAGTTGGACATGACTGAGCGACTGAAATGAACTGAACTGAACTGATAGATGGCTAATCTAGGCTGGGCAAGTTAGGAGTCAGCTGATCTAGAATGGGCTTGGCTGGCCATGGTTCCTTCCACACCCTGTGTCTTTCATCCTCCTCCTAGGAACAGTGGGCAAACCTGGACACATCCTTCTTATACAGATAGAAGTGGTACAGGAGAGCAAGCCCAACCAGACAGGCTCTCTTTCAAGCCTCTGCTAACATCCCATGGAGCAAAGCACACCACATGACTGAGCTCAGTTTCAAAGGGGAGGAAATACATGTCATCCCTTGATGGGGGGAGCTGAAAAGTCACATGACAAAGGCTGTGCACATAGGGAGGGGTGCAGAGTTAAGGCCATTAAAGCATCCTCCCTGTCACGTACGATTCTATCCATCATGTCAGAGTGGCCTCCAAGTATACCACCAGGCAAGTTATATAAGAGGGCACAGCAAAAAAAAAACCCACTGACCATATGAAAAAGAACATATATGTTTATATTATATATTTATATGGGCTTCCCTGGTGGCTCAGCACTAAAGAATCTGCCTGCCAATGCAGAGATGCAGGAGACATGGGTTCAGTCCCTGGGTCAGGAAGATCTCCTGGAGAAGGAAATGGCAACTCACTCCAGTATGCATTCATGAATTTAATACAGTCATCATATCAAGATTAAGATGTGTTTCTTTTTATCCCCATCCTACAGATGAGTATGATAAGGATTAGAAAAACCAACTATTCCACCTAAATTCTTACAGTGGTAGGAACAGAGGTAGGATTCAGATTTAGGTTGATCTGAAAAGCATTATTACATTTGATTATACCAAGCAAGTGGGTCTGGACCAGTATTGTACAATATGGTAACTACTAGTCACATGTGGCTTTTTAGATTTCATTATTTAAAGGAAATAATTTAATTTATTTAAATTTATTCAAATAATTTTATTTATTTAAATGCAATTTGAAATTTCTCAGTTACACTAGCCTTGTCTCAAGGGCTCAACAGCGACACGTACTAGTAGATTTGGCACTGTATAGCATAGAAGCACAACACTCTCATCATCACTGAAATGTCTATTGTCCAGTGCTGGTCTAGAATGAACAGGCCCTGACATACTTTACTTCATAATTATGTCCTTTCACTGTCAAGATGTTTTCCAGAAAGTCATATAACTAGAAACTAATAAACATGTAGACTGAAAGGTAAAATTTCATCACTATACTTTTATGATCTTGTTTTAAACTATGAAAGATGAATACCTAGAAATGCATATAACATAAACATACAATTTAATGAATAATGTTAAAGTGGATTCCCAGGTAAGCACCAGCAGAGTTAGGAAACAACACAGTCAGGCCTCTGGTTTCCCCCCTGCCTGGTGTCCCTTCCTGATCATCGTCAAACCCCTTTGCCTCTGGGGTAACCATTTGCCTGATGTTATGTAATGATTACTTCTCTTTTTAATTTTACCACCGATAGATGTAATTGTAAACCATAGAGTTTAGCTTTGCCTTTTAAAATTTTTATATAAGCTGAATCATAAATTATGTCTTCCTTTTCATCTTGCTTATGTTCAACATGATGTTAATATGTTTCATCCATGTTACTGTTTATAGCTATAGTTCATTCACTTTCTTTGCTATATACATAATATTCCCATTGATTCTTTATGCCACAACTTATTTATCTCTTCTGTCTTTGAGAACCATTTGGGTTGTGTCCCATTTTTGACTACTGGAAATGTTTTTCTCCTTTGAAAAAAAATGCAAGCTTTTCCCTTCTGTCAAGATGAGACTCAGGTTACCATCAGTTTACAAGCATTTTGGACCACAGCTATGACAAGAATATATTTTATACTGTGACTCACTACCCTCATAAACATATAGAACTGAAATAAAAATGCCCCCAGAGAATAACTGATTTGATATGTTCTAGGCATTCTGATATTTTCCCTTGTATTCAACTCTAGCCTATTTTATTTTTTAAACAAAATTCTGGTTGTGACACATGAAATTGATTTTGGGATCCATTAGTGGCTTATAGCTACAGGTGGAAGAATTCTGGAAACTGCCTTACATGAGACATGGGTGGAAACATGAGGGTAGCAGGGCCCTTCCAGGGCGGCCCTCCATGGTTTCCATGATGACCCATTTTTCAGGCCAACACAATCCACCGTGTAGTGAACCCACACTGTCACGGCCACCTACTCCTTCCTCTCTGCAGCAGCATGGGGCTGGGAATGCAGCACACAATGCAGCGGCAGGAAGGCAGACCCCGCCACCAGCGCTCCAGAGAGACTCCAGGCCTGGCTCCGTAGGAAGCTCGTGGCCTAGGAATGGTTTATCCGTGCATCCTGCCCTGGCTAGGGAGGTGCTGAGCCCTTCCCTCATGTCAGAGAAGTTCCCCATGCAGAAGCTGCCCCTCTGCAGGGTGTGGAAGAATTCCTGATGACCTGGAGAAGCTGCACCTCAGCTCTGAGTCAGAGGACAGGGGTCCCCATAGGTCAACGTTTGTGTTCCCATCCTTCTTAAGTTTATCCTCTCTCCTTCCCAAATTCAGGGCCTTTCTTCAGCCCTGCAGACAGTGTCAGCTCCCTCTTCACGTGCCCAACTATCGTTGCCACAAGGCCACCCTGCCTGTCTGGGTATCACAGGGCATCTTCCTAGCTCGCTGGTACCAGGGCCCCAGAGGGAAAGACCACAGACCACAGCCTTTCTAGAGTGGCAGGTTGAGTTGCCAGATCTGATTTTTCTGCAGAGTCGTGAGCTGTGGTTAGGGAGGGGGAGGGACAGCTGGGAATTGTGGGTATGGGGTGGGTGTGAGGGTGGCGGCCTTGTTCCACTTTTAGCTGCTGAAGCAAGAACATGTGACGTCCTGTGGGACCTCCAAGGAGTGGGTGGGTAAGAGGGAAGGTTTTCAAGTCAGTAACCTGGACTCAACCCCAGCTCTTCCATTTCAGGGCTGCGTGACTTTGACTGATGGTTGAGCCTCAGCCATGGTGTCCACAAGTGTCAGCACCACAGCTCAGCTCTGTTCTGAGGTGAAGTGAGTTACGCCTGTGAATCACTGAGCACAAGGGACGGGCTCACTGGAGGAGGCAGCTGTTACTAAATGCCTGGCTATTGTCATCATATTGGGGAGGAGGAAATGGAGCAGGGGCCTAGGCGGTGGTTCCAGGAAGCAGCTGAATGCAGGTGTGGGGCTTGGGAACTGCACATACACTGCACCTGAACCCACAAGCTTGCTCTATCTGGCAAACACGGGTTTGGCTTGCTGGCCTGTTGGTTACCAGAAGCTTCAAGGAAAGTCATCCTGGGAAGGACTCTGAAGCCATGGAGAGTGTCCGGGTGGCCACTGAATGTCAGCATTGGTCCCCATGGCCCAGCGGTGGGCTTGGAGTGCAGAGAAGGGGGGAGATTGGCATGGAGAGACTAGCAGGGCATTTGTCTTTTCTGTCCTGTTAGTGATTTACTGCAGGTATTTAGTGATTTAACCTTTAATTTCCAGAATGTTCAAGGTGGCTCTTTTAAAAAAACATTATATCCACCCCAGTAATGTTGCCCGGATAATCCCATGGACAGGGGAACCTGGTGGGCTACAGGCCATGGGGCAACAAAGAGTTGGACATGACTGAGCGACTCACACTTTCATTTTTTTCATTTCTGGTCAACACCTTGCTGGGTGGTATGGAAATCTCAATCAGATTTCTATGAGTTCACAGTTACACAGTGCATATTTGAGGAGGTGGTTAGATATGTAATGCAGGTGGGTCATTTGAGGAGGTGGTGAGATGTGTAATGGAGGTGAGTCAAGCAGTAGACAGGAAAAGAAGCAGAAGGAAAAAACAGCCAGTCACAGGACAAGGAAAGTAACTTGTGCTACTTCTGAAACAGCGTTGGAAGTTCAGGCCAAGTAAGGCAACTGCTAATATACTGTACCCGACTGAACAACACCGCCACCTGGTGGCCAGGACCATGTGACCATTGAAGTGCCTATGAAGTTGCTTCATTTGTGACCAACTCCTTGTGACCCCATGGACTGTAGCCTGTCAGGAGCCTCTGTCCATGGAATTCTCCAGGCAATAATTCTGGAGTGTGTTGCGATGCCTTCCTCCAGGGGACCTTCCCAATCCAGGGATCGAATCTGGGTATCTTATGTCTCCTGCACTGGCAGGAGGGTTTTTTTTTTTTATCGCTAGTGCCATCTGGAAAGCCTGACCATCAAGGGGTTTCTTGGGAAATGACATAACAAACAGTGTTTGAAAAATGTGAGAAAATGGGTGAATGTATAGAACATTTAAAATATTTTCAGTATTATGTTTTGTCATGTGCATGTGAATGTGTGCTTGGGGTATTCAAGCTAGAGGGTAGGAGAAGTGAGATTATAAGGTAAATGTACATCCATTTTTTTATAGCTGGGATTTATTGAATGCTTACAACATGCCAGGCACTAGTCTAATTCTTCAGTGTATATTATCTCATTTATACTCCTCACACCAACCTTGTGAGATAACACAATTATATCCCCATTTTACATTTGTGGAAACTGAGGCACAGAGGGGGAATGCACCTAGCCCAAAGCCAGGAACTGGCAGTACTAAAGTTTCAACCTACAGTTTAGCACAGAGCCCAGTGTATATATTTGACAAATGAAGCCAGAGATTGAATTTAGGTTTCAAAGATTTGAAAAGTAACCAAATAGAGATCATTTACTTTTTTCCCAAGGGAATCAATCCAAAAATATTGACTGAGCCCCTTCTCTGTGCACCCTACTGTGCTAACAGGGGGCTGTGAGTCTGATACAGTCTCTGCCCTCCAGGAGTTCACAGTCAGTTTGGGGAAATAAAATATACAAGGAGGATACAATCAGAAAACAATATATAGGACTTCCCTGGTGGTACAGTGGATAAGATTCTGTCTGCCAATGCAGGGGATATGGGTGTGATCCCTGGTCTGAGAAGATCCCACACACTGTGGATTAACTAAGCCCGTGGGCCACAACTACTGAAACCTACATGCCTAGAGCTTATGCTCTGTAACAAGAGAAGCCACTGCAAAGAGAAGCCTGTGCATTGCAATGAAGAGTAGCCCCTGCACGCTGCAACTAGAGAAAGCTCACACAGCAACAAAGATCGAGTACAACTAAAAATATAGATCAACAAAAAACAAAGTGAATCCTGAGTTCTCAAGACAAAAATGTGGTGTGTGTGGTTTAAAGGAAACAATATATAATCTCACCAGGCCATGTTGTACATTGTGCAGGTATAGGTAATGGACAGTAGGAATTAAAAGGCAGTAGTGAGCAAGGCCGGAGAAGGCAATGGCATCCCACTCCAGTACTCTTGCCTGGAAAATCCCATGGGCTGAGGAGCCTGGTAGGCTGCAGTCCATGGGGTCGCTAGAGTCGGACATGACTGAGTGACTTTACTTTCACTTTTCACCTTCATGCATTGGGGAAGGAAATGGCAACCCACTCCAGTGTTCTTGCCTGGAGAATCCCAAGGACGGGGGAGCTTGGCGGGCTGCCGTCTACCAGACACGACTGAAACGACTTAGCAGCAGCAGCAGCAGCAGTGAGCAAGGCTAAGGAGTGAGGGTGGAAGCATTTCACAATAAATCAAACTAGGTTAATGGAAGCGTTTAGAATTCAAAAGGGCCTGAAGCAAGGACTTGGATTCCACAGAGACGGATTAAATTCTGTTGGGAGTAGGAGACTTGATTGATAGTTAACCCAACTGAATAGTCTTCTGGCACATGCATTTACTTTTAAAATATTGTACTTCAGCCCTTTCTGAAAAGTCTTTTGGTAGTGAGGCAACCCGGGCCTCTCATGTCAAAAGAATATTTTCTTAGAGCTCTTTGTCTTTATACTTCTCAAGAAGAGAAGTGGGGAGCATGCAGAGGCGAAGGGTCCTCATGGAGGGAGAGAAGAGGTTAAGAAGATGAACTACGTCATACAGAGTGAAGTAAGTCAGAAAGAGAACAACAAATATTGTATATGAGCGCATATATGTGAAATCTAGAAAAAACTGTACAGATGATCCTAGTTGCAGGGCAGGAATAGAGATGCAGACGTAGAGAATGGGCATGTGGACACAGGTGGAGAAGCGAAGGGTGGGGCAAACTGAAAAAGTAGCACTGATATATACACTGCTGCTGCTGCTAAGTCGCTTCAGTCGTGTCCGACTCTGTGCGACCCCATGGACAGCAGCCCACCAGGCTCCCCCATCCCTGGGATTCTCCAGGCAAGAACGCTGGAGTGAGTTGCCATTTCCTTCTCCAATGCATGAAAGTGAAAAGTGAAAGGGAAGTTGCTCAGTCATGTCCAACTCTTTGCAATCCCATGGACTGCAGCCCAACAGGCTCCTCTGTCCATGGGATTTTCCAGGCAAGAGTACTGGAGCGGGGTGTCATTGCCTTCTCTGGATATAGACACTACCATGTCTCAAACAGCCAGTGGGCAGCTGCTGTATAGCACAGGGAGCTCAGCTNTTGCAATCCCATGGACTGCAGCCCAACAGGCTCCTCTGTCCATGGGATTTTCCAGGCAAGAGTACTGGAGCGGGGTGTCATTGCCTTCTCTGGATATAGACACTACCATGTCTCAAACAGCCAGTGGGCAGCTGCTGTATAGCACAGGGAGCTCAGCTCGGTGCTCTGTGATGACCCAGAGGGGTGGGATGTGGTGAGGGTGAGTCTGAGGAGGAAGAGGAGTCTCCCTGAGGAGAGAGACTCAAGAGAGAGGTGATATATATATACTTAAAGCTGATCCATGTTGTTGTACAGCAGAAACTAACACAATATTGTAAAGCAATTATCCTCCAATTAAAAATTTTAAAAATAAGTTAAGGAAATAGACCCTGAAGCCTAGTCTAGATTCAAATCCCTAGCTGACCTTGACAGATGTGTGACTTTAGGCAAGTTACTTAACTTCTCTGTGTCTGTTTTCTCATGAAGGTATGATCAGGATTAAGATGACTTAATTCATGTAAAGCATACAGAACAGGACCTGGTCCTCAGTAAACAAACTGTTCCTCTCTAATTATACTAAGGGTAATAATATCTGAAAATGCACATTAGTGGACTTTTCTCTGTTGCGTTTCCACGTGGCTGACCCTGTCCCTAGTCACCCTGAGGCAACATCGGCCTGAGATAGCAGAATGGAGGGATGTGACTGAGGCTAGCATCTAAGAGAGGAGGGTAATGTTTCCATTTGAGGTTGGAGAAATGATTTTTTTGAGTTGAAGCCATGATCTCAAGAGCCGGGCTTTACTGTGAGAACCATTTTCTAAGTTTTTTGGTTCTCACTGAGCACATCAAAAGCAAATCCGAGAGACTTCCCTGGTGGTCCAGTGGCTAAGACTCTGTCCTCCCAAGGCAAGGGGCGTAGGTTAGATCCCTGTCAGGGAACTAGACCCCATGTGCCACAACTAAAGATCCTGTGTGCTGCAACTAAGGATCTGGTGCAGCCAAATAAATAAATAATATCTTAAAAAACAAACAAAGAAAATCAAATCCTAAAAGGCTGAGGCCACATTGCTCTGGCAGAATAGAGAAGATACTATTTCAGCCTGGGTCACCTAGAAGAGACTTTCTGCCCCACAGAAAGGAGGGTCATGTGAGTGAAGAAGTGAGCAGTGGGCCCTTGGGGTGGGGATAGAGGGAAGAGGGAGTCCCCTGCATGTTGAAGGCTCTCCCCTGACCTCAGCCTGGGAAGGGACATATGGAATCAGTTGAGAGATTCGGAGCTTCTTCTCCCATTGTTGACTCTATGAGTGACACTTGTTCAAGGCCCAACCTAATCATGAGTAACCAAGGAGGAGTTGAGGTCACACAGAGAGAGGGCAGGGATGAGACCTCTGGTGCGGCCATAGGGATCCAGAAGCCCATCCTTGCTGGGGAGGTGGGACATGAGGCTCAGGCTAAAAGCCTTCAATATGCCCTCTGTGGAGCAGCCAGGTTGCAGGTCCCAAGAGGAAATGGGGTGAGCTCCGGGGTTGGCAACTCACAGTGAGAAGAGGAATGTTGAGGAAGGCAGCAGAGGATTGGCCCTATCCACGGCAGACCTGGGCAGCAGAACCCAGCAGAAGATGTAGGGCCCAGATGTGAGCTAGCACTGGCCTGACCTGGCCCCAGGACCAGCCTCAGGTCAGAGGGTTCGGCTCTCCCTCTGCCATGAGGTCAGTGCACACAGTGTCTCTCCCATACAGTGTCTTTCCTTGACTCCATCTCCGTAAAGGAGGAGGGCAGGGATGATATTCTGAAAGATAGCATTTTATGGATAAAAAGGATGTGGGACAGACTCCCAATCTATCCTTACCCCCAACAACCAGAAGCTCATTTTCTAAGTCTGTGAGTCTGTTTCTGTCTTTAAATTAATTTCATTTGTATCTTTTTAGAAAAACACCAGAGATCAAATTGTCAACATCCATTAGATCATTGAAAAAGCAAGAGAGTTCCAGAAAAACATCTATTTCTGCTTTATTGAATATGCCAAAGCCTTNCATCTGAAACTCCAATACTTTGGCCACCCGATGTGAAGAACTGACTCATTTGAAAAGACCCTGATGCTGGGAAAGACTGAAGGCGGGAGGAGAAGGGGACGACAGAGGATGAGATGGTTGGATGGCATCACCAACTCAATGGACATGAGTTTGAGTCAACTCCGGGAGTTGGTGATGAACAGAGAGGCCTGGCATGCTGCAGTCTATGGGGTCACAAAGAATTGGACATGACTAAGCGACTGAACTGAGAAAAACACAGATCGTCCATATTTGAGTCTTCTGTACAAATTATAAGGAAAAATTAAAATTTGTAAACTTATTAAATACATATGAAAATTAAAACATAAAAAAGATATATATATACACACACACACTACTATTTGGCCAAGAAAAAGAACTGGAATAATGACATTTGCAGCAATGTGGATTGACCTAGAGATTGTCACACTAGGTGAAGTAAGTCAGAAAGAGAAAGACAAGTATCATATGATATCACATATATGGAATCTAAAATATAACACAAATGAACTTATCTATGAAATAGAAAGAGATTCACAGACATAGAGAATATACCTGTGGTTGCCAAGGAGGAGGGGACTGATGGAGAGGGATAGACTGGGAGTTTGGGGTTAGTAGATGTAAACTGTTTATATAAAGGATGGATAAACAACAAGGTCCTACTGTATAGCACAGGGAACTATATTCAGTAACCTGTGATAAACCATAATGGAAAAAGAATATGAAAAAGAATACACACACATACATATATATATAACTAGAGTCACTTTGCAGTACAGCACAAATTACCACAACATTGTAAAACAACTATACTTCAATAAAACAAATTTAAAGATAAAAATTTAAATGAAATACAAAGCATTTTAAGTCTAAGATCTCCAGCTAGTGCAAAGAGACTACTCAATTCAGCATAGATGGAGACACCAGGCTTAGCAAAGTTTTGTTTTTTGGGGGGTTTTTTGTGTGTTTGGGTTTTTGTGTGTTTGTGTGTGCCATTGGGGAAGGAGAGTCAGGAGGAAGTTCAGATCCATTCTAGAATACAAAGAAGCTACATTTTATTTGGCTGTGTAAGCTCAGTGTGAGGAAATCAGTGATTCTGTTACGTTTTGACACATATATCTGATGAAATATTCACCTGCTGTTAAGCCAGACACCTGCCTTCCTTAGACAGCAAGATTTCTGAATCGCTGGACAGCCCAGCTGCAGTGAAATCGCCTGGGGAAACTTTAGGAAAACACTGATGCCCAGGTCTCACTCCCACACATTGCCACTTAAGTAGTCAGGGGTGTAGCCTGATCTCAGAATTTTCTAAAGCCCCCAGGTGGTTCTAAGGCACAGCCAAGGTTAAGAACCACTATATAGGAAAACATCAGCCCCATTGCCCAGGACATTCTGTGTTCACCCTCTTTTTGAACACAGAAATAGTAGAGTAAAGGTGACACTTTTTTACTGCAAATACAATTTTTCTGACATGATGGGTGGAGAATGACATCCAGGAATGAGACCAGGCTGACTTTTCTGTGGTGTGTTTAGTACTCTTCATAGAAAAGCAGGTCCTCAAGGTATCTAGCTATTCAAATGTCTAGAGCAGTGCTGTCCAATATACCACAAACCACAGAAGCTAGTCACATACAACACTTTACATTTCCTAATAGCCACACTGGTGATTCAGATGGTAAAGAATCTGCCTGCAATGTAGAAAACCTGGGTTTGATCCCTGGCCCAGAAAGATCCCCTGGAGAATGGAATGTCTACCCATTCCAGTATTCTTGCCAGGGAAACCTCATGGACAGAGAAGCCTGGCGGGCTACAGTCCATGGGGTCACAAACAGCTGGACATGACTTAGCAACTAACACTTTCACTGCATAGCANAAAGAATCTGCCTGCAATGTAGAAAACCTGGGTTTGATCCCTGGCCCAGAAAGATCCCCTGGAGAATGGAATGTCTACCCATTCCAGTATTCTTGCCAGGGAAACCTCATGGACAGAGAAGCCTGGCGGGCTACAGTCCATGGGGTCACAAACAGCTGGACATGACTTAGCAACTAACACTTTCACTGCATAGCACAGGGAACTCTACTCAATGACCTATGTGGAAAAAGAATCTTAAAAAGACTGGAGATTATATATATACACACACACAAAAAATTGATTCACTTTGTTGTATACCTGGAACTAACACAACATTGTAAATCAACTCTATGCCAATAAATTTTTTTACAAAAAAATTTAAAAGTAGGGGCTTCCTTGGTGTCTCAGTGGTAGAGGATCTGCCTGCCAATGCAGGTGATGTGGGTTCGATCCCTGGACGACCAGGAAGATCCCACATGCTGAGAAGCAAGTAAGCCCATTCGCCACAACTATTAAGTAAGTGCTTTTGAGCTTGGGAGCCACAACTATTGAAGCCCGTGCGCCCTTGGGTCTGTGCTCTGCAACAACAGAAGTCACTCAATGAGAAGCCTGTGCACTGTAACTAGAGAAAAGCCCATGTAGCAATAAAGACAAAGCACAGCCAAAAATAAATATTTATTTTAAAAAATTTAAAAAGTAACTAGATGGAGTGAAATTCATTTTAATAAATTCTGCGTTTAGTCCAATATATTCAATGTTTTATCATTGTAATATAATCAAACATAAAAATTATTAATATTTTCTTTTTTTGGGGTACTAAATCTTGGAAATGTGATGTGTGTTTTACA
>SJYA01003318.1:0-22290 GCA_006410615.1 Neotragus moschatus | reverse complement strand
AGGGCAATGTAGTTCTACATAATTTTGCCTTTTCAGAGGTATAATATAAATCATTAAAAAATTTTTCTCGGTTCACTAGGATTTAAATTTTTGCCATGAAAAAAAGCAGTGGTTTCTTTCCCCAAAGTGACTACATGTATATGTATATGTATATGGTCCCAAAGTGGGGGTATCTGCATATCAAGAGTTAAAGATGACAAAATGTCCAATTTAGTTACCAAACCTTATATCCTTATAAATGTGGCTTAAAATTGGGCTTTGGGAGTGTGACAGACCACCACTGTTAGACTGATTTGGGGTCACTCAATATGCTTACCTACATGCTACATTAAAATGATTTTAAATTTATTTGAAGGCCCAGATTTTGTAATGGTTCTTGAGACAGGCTTCCAAATGAAGGCTGGGGAAGTACTAGTCTCTCTATCCTGGTCTAATTCTGACCACAACTCTGCTCAAACTCACCATTTTAACCTGTTCTCCGACTAACTAGCTATTAGAAACTGGATGGTTCAGAAAGTTCAGCCATTAGGGTCGTAAGACTGTCAACCCTGACTGACCTGCAATGTCCAGCCTTGTCAGTGACAGGTCACCTGCTCCCAGGAATTTCATTATCAAGGTTTTTATGGTAGAAATAACGGCACTAGATCCAGGCACTTTCCCTGGACAACTGAGGAGATTCTACAGATCCTTTTACAAAAGAAACAGGGTTCCAAATTAGAGGAGAAATTATACTGAAGATAGGAGAGTGTAGGAGGATAAAACTGAAGTTCTTATTCAGATTAACTCATAATCATACCAAATCAAGGTACATTCAGTTAAAGATAAAAATCTTCTGGTCATGCCACGTCTTTGAAAATTTAAGTTTCTGAGGTCTGTATCTAACTGAAGGGGGAAACTCTGCTCCTTCAAATAATGAAACTTAAAATGCCCTATATTCCTGTGCTAGGTGAGAAATTTCTATGGAGTTTTCTACTAGAAATTTCCAAAACTGTAGAATGGGACTGAATCTTGAAGAGGTTAAGCCTACCTTCTAACAGAGTCACATCTTCAACCATCACAAGGTAAGAATTCTGCTTATAAAAGCTAAAATCATTTTGATATTTTAACAACCCCCTTGATCCAGAGTTTCTCCAACATATCGAAGGAACACAATTTCTCTAAAACTCTATGGCTTCCATAACCAAATTTAGAATTCAATTTTGCATCCATGGATTCTTAAGAACAGAATTTGCAAATCCAGACTTTTGAGTCAATGAGAAATAGNTATAAAAGCTAAAATCATTTTGATATTTTAACAACCCCCTTGATCCAGAGTTTCTCCAACATATCGAAGGAACACAATTTCTCTAAAACTCTATGGCTTCCATAACCAAATTTAGAATTCAATTTTGCATCCATGGATTCTTAAGAACAGAATTTGCAAATCCAGACTTTTGAGTCAATGAGAAATAGGAGGCCAAGGTTGCTATGGCTGGTTATGTACAAAGAGCCCTAGTGAGATGAAAATGGAACATCAGTCTATTCAAAAACCAAACTTGAACAGCCTTCTCTAAAACCTCTGACAGGAATGATGTGGCTGATGGCAAAAACCCCAGTGACCATCTCTGGTCATCAGACAGCTCTTAGGTGAGAACTTTTTTCAGGGATAATAAAACATTAGGCTACCTAAACCAGTAGTCCAGAAAGCTAGAACACAAGAAATCCCCTGTCCTCATTCTATGTGATGGCTCTCAACAGCCAACTCAGTTATCATGGGTACTTTGTCAATGACAAGGCCAGTAACGTCTGGTCAACTGTGAATGGTGGTGCTTTAGGCTGCCTCTGCAACACTCATGGGTTCCCCTGACTTCTCTCCATGGTTCCCATTCACCTGACCAAGAGCTCTCTAAAGGGGAGCAACTCACAAGGAGTTGAGAGCTAAATTCCTGCTTTGTTAATTGTGCAGGGCCCATCACTTGCATGAAGAACAGGGATCAACCCAGCAAATATTACATCTGGGCCTCAAGAGACTCAGGTCCCACTAAGCAGAAGAGAGCTCATCAGTATTCAAGATCTGGCTGGGCATGGAACTTATTTTACTGCTAGAAGGGGTCTCTTCTCTGTCTGTGGGTGACCTTAGGTCTGTATTTTCTGCAGACTCGCAGGATTCCCGCCGCCTGCGGTTACAGCAGGCACATTTTCGCCACTCCTGAAAGCTTTCAGAAGCATTGGGGGAAAAGAGCTTTTTGCAAGGGTGGAAGAACTGATAGAACACAACCATGAACAGAATGGCTGTGCAGTACCCAATGAGCAACTGCAGCATCAGCAGGGGTGCACACACATACATATAGATGTCGGTCTTGTAAAGATACCACATGAGGAGGAGGAAGGCGTTCTCGATGAACCTCACCATGTAGTACACCAGGAGCCGGTACCAGTTCTGAGACTTGCTGATGAGGTCGGGGTTGTTGATTTTCAGCTGTACCGCCGACCAGCAGAACATGTTGATCCCAGCGTAGAGGAGGGTGAGGAAGCATAGCACAATGGTGGTGCCCAGCCGACTGAAGGCCTTCTCAAAGTTCTCAGGGAAGGGGGAGCCACTGCACCAGAAGAGGATCCAGGGGTAGAAGAGGAAGCCGAGGAAGTTGATGAGTATGTCTATGACCACCCAGGCCTTCAGGACAGAGGTAAAGAGGACCAGGACAATGACTCGGGTGACAATCTCAAAGCTCCTCCAGAGGAAGATACAGACATAGGCCAGGGGCTTCACCTTGACATCATATTCATCGTATTTGATCTTGATGGCTAGGATGTTACAGCGCAAGGCTCCGTACACAATGGACAATAGGGAAAGGACCATGAACAGACCTGAGGAGAGAAGAGAAAGAGTGCTCTCAAGTCTCACCTCCACTAAGAATCCTCCTGTGGCGGCCATGGTCACTCCCCTAGCCGCATTCTTTGGACCCTTCTGTTTTATGTGCACAGGCAGACTGCCGGCTGTTAGGGTCACTCACTGTGCCTGAGGGCTTTTTTTCAGGGTTGCAGAAGCCTGCTGTGCCCAGGCACCAGGCAGGCAAAAGTGCCCCGGAATTAATACCCTGGGAGAACCCTTCAATACCCCAACCCTAGCCCTGAGAAGAGCTGGAATATAACAAACCAAATTTCCCTAGCCTTTGAGTAGAATAACTTGGAGGTGTGTGTTCTGTACTCTTGGGGTTAACCAAAAAGTTCCTTTGTGTTTTTCCATAGCATTTTAAGGAAACACCAAGTGAACTTTTTGGCTAACTCAGTATTTATCAGTGCTTCCTCACAGGATTATTTTCTAGCCACCCACAGAAACTGTTGTCTAATAATGCCCCCTTTATTGGCCATTTTTTCTTCCCTGTCTCACTACCCTTCTCCTATGGTTCTTACACCTTTGTCTAGAAAGACCTGTACTCAGATTCCTTGTCTTGGTCTACTTCACGGCCGATTGAAACTAAAACACCTTTGGACCCCATCTTGCTCTGTCTTAATATGAAGAGTCCTTTACATGATCCCCAAGAAAAAGAAAGGCAAAATGGTTGTCTGAGGAGGCCTTATAAGAGCTGAGAAAAGAACAGAATTGAAAGGCAAAGGAGAAAAGGAAAGATATACCGATTTGAATGCAGGGTTCCAAAGAATAGCAAGGAGAGATAAGAAAGCCTTCCTCAGTGATCCGGAGAAGGTGATGGCACCCCACTCCAGTACTCTTGCCTGGAAAATCCCATGGATGGCGGAGCCTGGTAGGCTNTGGGAGGGATTGGGGGCAGGAGGAAAAGGGGACGACAGAGGATGAGATGGCTGGATGGCATCACTGACTCGATGGATGTGGGTCTGAGTGAACTCCAGGAGTTGGTGATGGACAGGGAGGCCTAGCATGCTGCGATTCATGGGGTCGCAAAGAGTCGGACATGACTGAGTGACTGAGATGAACTGAACTGAACCAGTGGTCTTAGCTCTACTTTTTATCTCCTTTATCAATAGGCAGCAAGAAGCAGGAATCTGCTAACCTTAAAACTGTCCAGGGCCTCAAAAAGTTTGGAGAATCCCCTCTTGCCTACAGCACTGTGGAGAACTATCCAATTGTTTTTTTCCCACTGAGCCCAAATTTTATACCTATTTCCTATTGTATCAGTATTCTATATATAAAAGCTTCTTGAAATCATGCTATCTAGGCACCTAGGCATTGGTAAGCCTCACTGCAGGAATTCTGTTTCTGGGAATCGCCTCCCAAGGCACAACCAATGATCAGAAACAAGAGGGACAGGCTCCTCTATCTGTCTACCAACTTTCTTATCAATCTGCCTTAGGCAGAGAGAAGAGGCATCAGTGTGTTGAACTAGAGAAAGGAACACCCTTGTTCTCCATAGCCACACAAAGGAAGTTAGTACCTGACCCATGTGCAAGGCCCTCTAGTAGGTTTTCCAACAGCAAAACAGTCAGCAGGTCCACTTAGAACCCTGTATTCTACTGCAGGTTCTCACCTCTGGCAAGGCACAGCAAAGCTTCTTAAAACACAGTTACTCATGTTTGGTGAACTTTGTAAACAATCAGGCACAGCCACTTGACCCTCCAAAACTGAAATAAGCTTTTGCATTTTCTACCTTTGACACCACTTGAACCAAAGATGTTTACAAACATTTGCACACACATCCTTACCTGCACTAGTCATTTCGAGTATATTTTGATTTTTCCTTCCCTCTTTTCAAATGCTTTATTCTATTCTCTTATTTAATGGTCTTGTTTTATATGTGCTTATGGCTATAATGGTTGCTCAGATGGTAAAGCATCTGTCTACAATGTGGGAGACCTGGGTTCGATCCCTGGGTGGGGAAGATTCCCTGGAGAAGGAAATGGCAACCCACTCCAGTACTCTTGCCTGGAAAATCCCATGGATGGAGGAGCTTGGTGCAGGCTACTGTCCATGGGGTCGCAAAGAGTCAGGCACAACTGAGTGACTTCACTTCACTTCACTTTTATGGCTATAAACCTTTTAGAAATATATAAGAAATAAAAAAATTTTTAAATGGATACATAGGGGCTTCCCTGGTAGCTTAAAGGTAAAGAATTCACCTGTCAATACAAGAGACACTGATTCCATCCCTGCTCTGGGAAGATCCCACATGCCAAGGAGCAACTAAGGCCGTGCACGACANTCACTTCACTTTTATGGCTATAAACCTTTTAGAAATATATAAGAAATAAAAAAATTTTTAAATGGATACATAGGGGCTTCCCTGGTAGCTTAAAGGTAAAGAATTCACCTGTCAATACAAGAGACACTGATTCCATCCCTGCTCTGGGAAGATCCCACATGCCAAGGAGCAACTAAGGCCGTGCACGACAACTACTGAGCCTGTGCTCTAGAGTCCAGAAGCCACAACTATTGAGCCCATGAGCCGCAACTACTGAAGCCTGTGCTCCACAACAAGAGAAGCCACCACAATGAGAAGCCTGCACACCACACTGAAGAGTAGCCCCTGCTTGCCACAGCTAGAAAAAACCCATGCAGCAGCAAAGACCCAGCACAGCCAAAATAAATAAATAAATACAATCATTAAAAAAAAACAAAAAAACCCTTTGCCTTGCCAAGGTTAAAAAAATGGATAAACAAATGGCTTGGACCTTGCAAAGAAAATGTCAGTTCTCCTGTTTATGACACAGTTCTCCTGTGTTCAACACGCCTGATTCTAAGCTACATCACCAGGCCCATCAATATACTTACTTTACAGAGACATGAGTGAGGAATCAGAAGGTCCTATGCTAGATTCTTCAAACATAGGCTCTAGAAGGAAAACTGAGAGACTACATAAGCAACACTGTCAGGCTCCAGTGAACTCAAATACAGCCTTGACATGAGGGGTGGGGAGGAGTGTGTATCTCCCCATTAAGTAATTTCCACCAGCTTGTGGCCACAGACTCCAGACAAGAAAATCGGAATCCATACCCAGGCAAAAGCCAAGCCTGAATAAAAAGTTGGTGGTACATAGAAGCACTTTTCCTCCAGCACATTTGGGGTGAGTTTAATTTTGGAGGAATGGATATGAACTCACCCTCAGCTCCTACACACTTCATATTGTCTTACACATTGACATTCACTATTACACAATCATTTAGACCATTGTTTAGATGGCTATAGCAGTTATATATACTATACTAAGTATAGCTGAAAATGCTCTTTGGTGTAGAAAAATATAAATAAATAGTTAATACCCATGTATGTGTTAGTCACTCAGTCGTGTCCAACTCTTTGCAACCCCATGGACTCCTATGTCCATGGAATTCTCTACTGTAGTGGGTAGCCATTTCCTTCTCCAGTTAATACCTCTCTCTCTCTCCATATATGTCACTTACTGGATTTGCAATAGTCAAATTCATCTGGTATAGGTGGTTGAGAGTAATGTGGGATCTAAATCACAGATATCTAACATAAAGTATTAACAGAAGTCTGAGAAATTTTCATACTGGAGCAGTCAATACAATATAGCTCAATCAACCTTAGGGTCAGAAGAAAACAAACTAGAGTAAATGTTTCACTGCTTTACTGATGAATAATTTATATATGAATAACTGCACATATTTAATGGGTACAGTGATGATTTTGGACACATACATGCAAAATTTTCAGAAATTAAAATTTAAAATAACCACAAACTTCAATTTGCCCATATTTAACCAAATTTCCAATTAACCAATGGTCTATTTTTAGGTGAAAGAAAAATATTCATATAGAATAGAATATAAGCTCAATAAAAACAGATTTTGTTTTATTCACTGCTGTCTGGGATGGAGTATAGTGCCTGGCACACAGTGGGCCTTTAATAGTTATTTGTTGAATAAATTAATTGATAACAAGGATTTATTATCAAATTGAAAAAAAAAACACTGTATCTGAGCCAGTGCTACACAGCCTTTTCATTTACCAAACCATATACTATTAATACAAACATGTTCCAAACAGTGCACCTCAATCCTTGAAGAACATTTCTAAAATGTATAGGATCTTCTCCAAAGAAAGGTATAAAAATAACAAATACAAGGCTGAAAAACACACAAGCAAAATATATTTCTGGGTGGCCCACATTTACCAAAAAGTCAGATGTCCAGAAATCTCCATTCCCTTTGGACTGTTTAACTGAGTTTCATGGCACATTTGACACATCTGTTCTGCCAGGCACTCTCACTTTGAAAGAGAAGAAATTGGATAACCAACGCTCTGCTCAACATATTGTCATTCTTTTTACTAAGCATTGACTAAAACAATTCAAATGAGCTTCTAAAAGGTTTAAAAATGAATAAAAACTGAAATCAAAGTTTCCTAGATTCTAACTAGATATTCATCACTTTACACACATACAGTTCCTTTAATTAACCTTGACATTTGGATCCTGGTCCACATATGAAAGAAAATGATACAGAAGCAAATGATAACAACTGCTCTGTCCATAAGTAGTTAATTCTCACCAAGTCTACAGCCCTGAATTTTACTGTCTTATTTTTTCCTGAACATAGTGGACATATACCATAGTAATAACCTTGTTACAAGATGCTTTGGATTTATGTTTAATATTATCTTCCCTAGAGAAAATTCAATTTCATTCTATCCACTGAGCCCAAATTACTTTTTGGTCTCTTGAGGCATAATCAGAAATACCAGAAATAGCTTTCAACTTGAAGTAAGCATTAAAAACTACTTATCTCTGGAAATATAAAGACTGGCTATCTCAATCTTCTTCCTCAGGCTCCTAACATGTGGAAAAACTGCAGAATCAGCCTTCATAAGGAAAGGCCAGCAACACCAATGACTATTACCCATATAATCATATAGCTGTGAGAGCTGGTCTGACCCTTTCTACAGGTTCCTCTTGCCCATGTTTAAACCTCCAACCCTCAGCCAATCTAAGAGTAAGGTGATCTTTAATTGCAGAGGATGTGGAAGGATTGAGTATGTCATACCTAAGGAAAAAAAAATGTGAATTCAGTTCAACTTTAAAAAAAAGTCTTTAGCACATCCACATACCTGTCACCAGGCTAGGTACTATTAACTATGTGTTTAAGGCATTTAGAAAAGGTGTTTGTAGTAACAGATGAAGGACACTATTATTTTTCTCAAATTAAAGTTCCCATTTGGGGATAGTTTTTCAAGTAGACATACAAAAGTTGGTTCTTTGAAAAGATCAACAAAATTGATAAACTCCTAGATGGACTGATAAAGAAACAAAAGATACACAATGAATTACGAATATAAGAAATGAGGAAATAGCATCACAGTCCTACAAACATTAAATCGTATAAGAGAATATTACTGACAACAGTTGCTAATAAATTCAGCAACATGGGTGCAGTGGACAAATTGGTAGAAAAATACAACATACCAAAAGTGACACATGATGAAGTTAAAAATCTGAATAGTTATTTGGCCATTAAAGAAATTAAATTACTAATAAACCCTTCCCACAAAGAAAAATTAATTCATCATTGTTTTGCATCAAGACCACAGAAGGTGCTGAAATACTGAATCCAAGCTCACCTTACTCACTTTTTGAAAAGTTACAAATTTTATTAAAATCCATTAAAGCTACCATTGTTATACAAAAAAAGAGAAAAGCAGGCACATATCCTTTGTGGACCTGCTGTCTAGTGCAGAGATCCTAAAGGGGGACTAAACAATAAAGTATATAATTAACCTCCATAGGTAAAAATATAGCAAATTAACCTCTCATAAGCATTTCACCAAGGGCCTGCATTGCTACTAACATTTTAAGCTTATCTCGTTTAATTTCCACAACAATCTTGTGAAACCTGTGTTGACAGATGCAGTTGACAGATGAAGAGCCAAAAGGCCTGTGAGGTGAGATTGGTCACACAGCTATTCAGTGGCAGAACAGGCCATCAGCCCAGACCTTAGACCAAGCACATTTAAACAAAATAACAGCTGTGTTCTGCTAACAGGCTGCCTAGAATGAATGTGCCTCCTGAATTTCCCAGCCACTGATGTCCCAGAGCTGCAGAGAAACCACCAGCAAGAACGTAACACTATACACTTTGGGTTCAGGTTTTCCCAATCTCCCACTGCTCAACAGTGTCTACCTATGCATCTCAGTCATCTACATTTCTCAATGAGCTCCCATATTTCTTCATGGAATATGAAGAAGCAAAAAGGAAGGAGAAAGGAAAAAAGAAAAAGGAAGTGAAAAGAGAGAGAAGGCATAAAAAGCATTAAAAAAATAAAACATTTCAGGGACTTCCCTGATGGTCCAGTGGTTAAGACTCTGCATCTCTACTGCAGGGGGCACGGGTTTGACCCCTGGTTGGGGAATTAAGATACTACGTGCTTCCCTGGAATAAAGCCCACTTGGTCATGGTGTATGATCTTTTTAATGTGTTGTTGGATTCTGATTNATATCATATGTGAAATGAGTCGCCGGTCTAGGTTCGATGCAGGATGCTTGGGACTGATGCGCAGGGACAATCCGGAGGGATGGTGTGGGGTGGGAGTAGGGAGGAGGGGTCGGGATTGGGAGCTCATGTACACTCGTGGCTGATTCATGTCAATGTATAGCAAAATGAACGCAGTATTGTAAAGCAAAACAAACTAAAAATAAAAATTTAAACTTAAAAAAAAAAAAAAGATACTACGTGCTGTGCAGCATTGGAAAAAGCAATGTTTCCTAGCACTTTTGTGTCTATCATCTGCCTTATCTTCCTACTCTCTTGAGGAGGTAGGCAAGGCACTCATTCTGTTCCATAAAAAGGGAACGTACGATGTAGGAAGCCATGTAAATCAAAAGGAGGATGGAGAAAGTATGAGTCAGACAGGACAGGAGAACAGAGGTTGGCAATATAAACTCTATTTTTGTACAGTATGAGAGTTAATAGTGCTTTGCACACTGTTAAAGGGTTATAGAAACAGACAAAAACTAGGAAGACTATGTGACACTGACCATTTGTTGTTTAGTCGCTCAGTCATGTCTGACTCTTGAGACCCCATGGACTATAGCCCACCAGGCTCCTCTGTCCAAGGGATTTCTCAGGGTAAGAATACTGGAGCGGGTTGCCATTTCCTTTTCCAGGGGATCTTCCTGACGCAGGGATCGAACCCACATCTCTTGCATTGGCAGGTGGATTCTTTATTGTTAATCGAAAACATTTATTGTCTATCTCTTAGAAAATTGTTCCCTGCAATAGAATACTTAGCCACCAGAAAGAACTAGCGCTACATTCATCAGCATGGAGCATGTATAGTTCTTGAAATATTATGTTGAGCAAAAAATGCATGTTACATAATGATACCTACAGTATGATAAAGACCTACAAAACCAATACATAATAGTCATAGAGACAGTGTAAATGCAGTTAAGTCATAAATCATGCATGAGAATGATAAACTCTGAAATTATGACGAGGAAGCATCATGGGGTGCCCTAATTGTACTAGTATTATTTCTTAAACAGAAAAAAAAATTCTGAAGCAAACATGTAATGTGAATATTCAGTAAAGCAGACAAGTAGGTACATGGCTGTTTCTTGGAATATTCTTTATTCTGTCTACATGCACAAAGAAAAGATATCTGCAGCTAATAAGTGGGTGTATATTACAGATATTGTGTGTGTTTTTCAGCAAGCCCTCTAGAAAAAGCCCCATAAAACAGAAAAAGCCCTCTCATGATGTCCTTGTAGACAAATTAGAGAAAATGCATATGCTACTACGAGTGCAGTGCAGATGGATTTTCAATAAGATATGCAATCTGTATTCATATGCTTTATTACTTCCTTCCAGGCCAAAGGGCAATTGTCAAGGAGTGCACAGGGCTGTAGCTTTGGGGCTGTCCTAGCCACAATGTCTTGTCAACTGCTTCATGAAGACATAAACTTATAGCCAGGACAAAACTGGGAAGACAAGAGAAGCATGATTCACAATTATCTGAACAGACTGATATCCTGGGCTTGAATCCAAGAAAAGGAAATAGAACAAGAAAAAAAATATCAAACCCTACCTTTATGTATGTAAAATTATATTAAGCAAGTAAGATGGGTCAATCTTGATTTAGCTGCTCTCAGTATGGAAAAAGAACTGGGACAATTTATCAGATCATCAATCAGTATAAACCAACTGTGTGATTGAGCTCTCCCAAAAGCTACATTTGGGCACATCAATAAAATTGCAGAGTTCGGATTAAAGCAAAAATAAAATAAAACAGTTTCATTGCTATAAGCTCATCATATATGCCTACAATGTCACATGTAGTTATGAATGCCATGTGTTAAGAGTGACAAGTCAGATGAATCAGACTGTATTTCAGATACAGTGACCTTGATGGCTACCAAGTATGCCATTAGAGAAATGACTGGAGGGTCTGGAGAATTGAAAAGAAAAAGGAAGACAGGACACTTGTGAAAATGTGAAGACCTGCCATGTTGTAAGGGAAGTAGTTATGTTAGTGTTGCTTCAGCAGGGAAAAATGAGGTCTAACCAACAGGCTAAAAATTAAAGGAGGCTAATTTCCATATAATACAAGTGAAAATGCTCTACCGAGTAGTGTCAACTTGGTGTATTATCATGAAAGGGATTTCATTTTCTCTGCTGATCTCTTCTCGATTGTGCTAAGTGGAAACAGAATCTGGAAGAAGTGACAATGTTCCAGTTCTGAGCCTAGGCTACAAGAGGCTGGGCATTCTTTGACTCTCTCAGAGCCCTGCCACCACCAGGGCAGCCTGCTCAGGAAGTAAACACATGGAAGAGAGCCATTCCAACTGCTGCCATCCTAGACCAATTATTCCCAATTGACCCCCAGACTGCATGTGAATCCATGGGCAAGCTTACTCAACATCAGCCTAGACAGGCCCAGACCAGAACTGTCCAGTGGACCTGTAGACTACTGAGCAACAATAAATGCTGTTTAACCCACTAAGTCTTAGGTGGTTTGTTATTCACAATAGCTAGCTGATAAAGTGGAGACCTTTTGCCCCCTTTCCAGGAATATTATTCCATAGTCTCTCCTTGACCCAGGCTATTCCCTCAAGTGGCCCTCCATGAGAAACCTACAACAAGCTCTGAAATCAAATGAATCCTCTATTTTCCCTCATCCACCTAAGAATCCCTGGGGCACAATTTCAGCCTATCTCTTATACAAACCTCTCTGTTCCTACCCCTCTATTCTCTTACAGCCTCCATCAGAACGTGTGCCCTTGAAGAAGTTAACTGCCTTTTCCACAGCTGCACATGCTTGGCCAGCTTTGACTGAAAAGACCACCTCCATTCAGATGACAGCACTAATGGCAGAGCCTGAGACAAGCATCTGGATGCAGGCAGTTCATTGGGAGGGGAGCTTAGGAAACAGAGCGAAGGAAGGAAGGAAGGAAGGCCCATAAAGCCTACATGACACTGTCAAGCTGGTTCCCACTGTGGCCAGTGGGCATCATTTCCACTGGGGATCCACCATACGTATTGGATCCCGAATTATTCACCTTAAGGACAGAGGTTGAAGCTTTATTCATTCACCACCATCTTCCTTAGTTTGCAGGTGGCCCAACAAGCGTTACCTTGCCCAAACTTTCCAACACTAACTGAGCTGTGTTCCCTGGCATAGGAGAAAATCCTAAGACAGAAAAGAAGAAAAATACCTCTCATGGTGTGCTGGGACACAGGCTGGACAAGGGATGTTAGCAATGCCCACGGAACTTTTCACTACGGCTATGCTAAAATCAAAAGGGCCAAGGACACGTGGCTCAGAGTACAGAAGAGCCTGTTACAGGCCCTACATTCAGCTCTCCAGGCTATGAGTCCATTCATTTCTCCTGACTAAACCCATCAACTCCATGAGCTCTCTCCTTTCAGATATCCCACAGAAACTTTCAACTCACAATGACAGAAACTGAGAGGAGTCTGGAGCACACCCATGGATTTAAACTCTAGTTACATTTGCTGATAGCAGCAGCATGGGCTCCCTCAACTGTGAGTGAGTTAGCCAGTGGATGAGACTCTGAGGGCCCCTGCCAGGGTCTGGAAGCAATTCTTCCTGAATTGGGACATGAATTGGAGAAATGGTCACATCCGTAAAAAGGTGGAGCTCAGCATTGGGCACTGCCCTTTCTACATGTTGGGGGCAATGCACCCCCTGTGGTGGTCGTGGGCCTGTCGCTTGCTGGCTCCAAGATCCAGGCTATCAGGTCATAGATACATGACAAAATGCATTGTCCAGCAGAGGTTCAACTGTCGCCCCCGCCTCCCACACACAATGCAATAAAACCAGTCTTGCTTCCAATTACACATTTCTTTCAATATTCCTGCTCAACATTCCTTTGTTTTCTTTTGAATTTGTTTTAACATCTGTAAAGTCCCTCATGAATAATAAAATCTTTTAATGTGTACATATTTTTATGAGTGACAAGATTTCATCCTTTTGGAAAAAGATCTTTTAACCACTTTGGAGCTCACAGTGAGATGCCCAATAGATTCACCTGTCAGAGTCAGGTAAACATTGTTCATGGAGAACTGCGCCTGGTGTCTGGTGAAAGCCCAGGTGTGTCTTTTCTTAGCTCTCCTGGGTGAAGCCAAAATGCCAACAAAACTATGTGGACTCTGTGTTCTTCTAATTTAAAATTGGCTCTCTACTAATGTTTTATTTTGGTTTATTTATGGCTGTTAAGTTATTCCCTATCATTGGCAAAAATGGATGGGGACTTGGTACGAGGGTCTGACCATCTGGAGCTCTCTCTAAATGGATTCATGGTTTATAGATATTCAGGTCTATATGATTCAGGTCCCTGCCCACAAAAGAGAATCCGGTTTGTCAGCCTTTTTATTTGTTAGTCCATTTTTTATCTCAAATCAATTCAAAATTTCATGCCCTTTGGAAAGAAAACAGCTATTTGAAATCTGGACTAGGGAGATTTTCTGCTTGTGTTTACACTTAACCCATGACTGAAATTGTAGAGCTGAAGCTATGTCTCTGTGGCTATATGTACCTGTGTCTATAATTCAGAAATTCCTTCATCTCTGATTGTGTGAGGATGTAATGTTTTCCTACCTTTGGATACATGTCAATGTTCAGCGCAGCACTGTTTACAACAGCCAAGACATGGAAGCAACCTAAATGTCCATTGACAGAGGAATAGATAAAGAAGAGGTGGCATATATATACAATGGAATATTACTAAGCCATTAAAAAGAATGAAATAATGCCATTTGCAACAATATGGACAGACCTACAGAGTATCATACTGTAAGTCAGACAGAGGAGGAGAAATATCGTATGACTTCCCTTTTATGTGGAATCTAAAAAGAAATGATACAAATGAATTTACTTATGAAATAGAAAGACTCGCAGACTTAGACAATGAACTTATGGTTGCCGGTGGTGGGGGGGAAGTGACACAGAGTTCAGGAAGGTCATGTACACACTGCCATATTCAGCATGGATAACCAACAAAGACCTATGGTATAGCACATGGAACTCTACTCAATGTTTGGTGCCAGCCTGGATGGGAGGGCGCTTTGGGGGAAAATGAATAAATGTATATGTATGGCTGAGTCCCTTCACTGTTCACCTAAAACTACCATAACATTGTTAATCAGCTATATCCCAATACAAAATAAAAAGTTTAAAATTTGAAAAAAAGTACAGGACCTCTATTCTGATGGCATATCTAAATAAATAACTGCTTATATAGACTAAATATAACTAAAATTCCTAAAATATAAAAATGAGCTACTAATACTTTAAAANTACCATAACATTGTTAATCAGCTATATCCCAATACAAAATAAAAAGTTTAAAATTTGAAAAAAAGTACAGGACCTCTATTCTGATGGCATATCTAAATAAATAACTGCTTATATAGACTAAATATAACTAAAATTCCTAAAATATAAAAATGAGCTACTAATACTTTAAAAGTGCTGCTGCTGCTAAGTCGCTTCAGTCGTGTCTGACTCTGTGCGACCCCAGAGACGGCAGCCCACCAGGCTCCCCCATCCCTGGGACTCTCCAGGCAAGAACACTGGAGTGGGTTGCCATTTCCTTCTCCAATGCATGAAAGTGAAAAGTGAAAGTGAAGTCGCTCAGTTGTGTCCGACTCTTTGCGATCTCATGGACTGCAGCCTACCAGCCTCCTCTGCCCATGGGATTTTCCAGGCAAGAGTACTGGAGTGGGGTGCCATTGCCTTCTCCTAGATTTTAAAATATTTTAAAAGTTCAAATTGACATAATTCACGTAAATCTCTGACTATGATGACTAGTATAATATTTTGGGTTTAATGACAACTAGGTCTCCTCTGATTCATCACTGTTAATTATAATACAAGCATACATTTTTAAGCCTCTTCGGTATATTTTTCCTACAGGTTTATGATCAAAAGAACTAGAACTACTCCTACTGAAGGTCTAAGATTATAGGAAAAAAATCAATTTATATTTAAGCAAGTAGAGTGAGTCATTGTTCTGATAAACCTGTATTTTCCACAGTAATGAGATTTTGGAGTATGTTCTGTTGAAGAACATTTCTAAAATCTTTAGGTAACTGAAGTGATATTATGAGGTAATTAATAGAAATTCAATGGATACCTAGAAAATGTCTAAGAAAGAATACTAAAACATTGATTACTAAGCATGATTTGAGTTGATATACTTTTGTTACACTACAAAGGCTGTATCTTTGGATTTGTAAATGAGTGTGTTCATTTCTGCCAGGATGTGAAACTATAGAAAGGAATTGTATGGCTGAATAAAGCTAGCTTGAATGTATTCAAAAGCTCTGCTAAAATGACAGAAATTTACAATGATCTACCCCCTGGTTTTCTCCATGAAATACCTGTGACTGCTTAAAAGTTATAATTTATGTAAATGAGACTCTATAAGAATGAGTCTCTACTATGAGTCTGAAGATAATGAGACATTTTAAAAATTAAGGGCAGAAAAAGTGTTTGGGCTGAAGTAAAATTACTTGTTCCAGAATGGGAAAGAGGAAGACTGGTGAAGGAAAAAAAACTGAATGAATATAGAAAGCAGTAAGTCTGTGGAAGAATCTGAAAACTAACACAAATCTGTTATAAACTTTGCCAAATCTGGCTCAGTTTATGGGTTTACTTGTAAATTTGTCAAAAAGAGATTGTGGGTCCTTTAGAATCAAATATTACAATGAAGCAAATCTAGAATTTATTTGCTCTCTGTGAAAATGAGCCAGTTTTCTTGGAGTATTGGTCTGCTCCTAATAAGAGATTGTAAAAGGTTACTCTGCACCTGTTATTAGTTTCCTATGGCTCCTGTAACAAATTATCACAAACAATACACCTTTATTCTCTTACAGCTTTGGGGGCCAGAAGTCTCAAATTAGTTTCTCTGGGTTAAAATCAAGGTGCCAATAGGGCCATGGTTCCTCCAGAGGCCCAAGAGAAAACTTCATTTCCTTGACTTTCTAGCTTGTATTCCTTGCCTAGTGGCCCCATCCTCCATTTTCAAAGCAAGCATGTAGCATCTTGCTCCAGTCCTCACATTATCATCTCACTCTGTAAACAAATCTCTTCCTGACTCTCTCTTATAAAGACATTTGTCAAATGTCAGCTGTGTATCAGTCATGAATTATAGGATCTCCTATCAGTTCATAAGGAATTAGAACAAGAAAAACAGATAACACTGACTGTACACTGAAGACAGTATGAGAAGCCCTGTACTATAATATATCATTAAAGGAGAAAATTGATCCTTATGAACACTGTGAACTTAGAATTAATTTGTGGTGTGAGTAACAAGTTCAAGTCTCTATAGTGTCCAGACTATAGTGGCCACTATGAGTAAAGGAGGTGAGACATGAAATCCAAAAGAGAGAAATGGCAAACCAAACGCCAACCTTAATGGGATATTATCTTCTACCTGCAGCTGACTGCAACCACAGGGACACCCAGACATTTTGATTTCACAAAAGAAGTCAGAAATCCAGATACTTAGATTAAAAGTTTGTGATTCTAAGTGTCAGCACTTATGAATTTTCTTTTAAGATTTCTGCAGAGGACTAACAAACACCATCCAGATCAGGTTTGTGAGCTGCCACTTTGCAATTTATGCTTTAGGAAAGAATGTATTAGAGGTTAACTAAATGGTCCGTCCCTACGGAGAAGGCAATGGCACCCCACTCCAGTACTCTTGCCTGGAAAATCTCATGGGCGGAGGAGCCTGGTAGGCTGCAGTCCATGGGTCGCTAGGAGTCAGACACAACTGAGCGACTTCAGTTTCACTTTTCACTTTCATGCATTAGAGAAGGAAATGGCAACCCACTCCAGTATTCTTGCCTGGAGGATCCCAGGGACGGGGGAGCCTGGTGGGCTGGCGTCTATATGGTCACACAGAGTTGGACACAACTGAAGCGACTTAGCAGCAAATGGTCCCTCATTTAGAGATTCTATTTTGGGGATCTAGAGACCTATTCTAAAGAGTTACAGCTACATGACTATAGGACCTGTCAGATTCAGGGACCAGGGGAGCCTGGGCCCTCAAAACACCTCTTCTCAGAGGCTGGCTTCAGAGGGAGGCCAGCCTTATTCCCAGGCCTTGTATTCACGCCAACAGCAATCTGACATTACACTCCAAGGTCTTTCCAGGCTGGACTCTTGAGCTCATGTCATCTCACACATGATGTTTTCACCTGTGCTGACCTGTTGTCTGGTGTCTGACCCTGGCCTGCCCTGACACTGCTTTTGGTCACAGACCTGGTTTGGCAGGGACACCCTCCCCAGCCCTTGCTCCCACTCACACTGGTTTTAGTTTTCCCACTCCCAACAGGGCACTGGTTGTCACTGGTCTCTGCAGGGCTCAAGTTAGAACAAATCCTCCCTCACCGGTCCCCTTCCGTCTTTTCAAAATGCACAAAAAGCCTAACGTTGGGTGACTCCTGCTTTCCCAAGGGTAGTGGTTCTCAGCCTCTGCCTGTCTCCCTCCCCTGGTGGAGGACCCCTGGTCCTGGGGAGGAGAGGGGTGTGCCAGGGTGCCACAGTTAGCTGGAGGACAAGCTGCCCAGGGCCCCCGTGTCTCCCGTGAACCCACAGGCACAGCTGTGAGTTCTTAAAGGGATGGCGGTACAGCTCTGCCTGAGTCTCCCCTGTCCACGTGACTCTGCACATGGCCTGCCCACACGAGGCCAGAAAAGCTCAACCTCCAAAGCTAGTCATCAAACAGAGTCTAAAGAGCTCAGGAAGCCTGGCTCCCCGCAGGTGTCACAGAGGCCACTAGTGCTGACACGGCATGGACGGTAAGGTGACACTGAGCACACAGACCTGCTAACCTGACACGGTTTATCCACCTGCTATGACTTCTCTGGTCCTCAATGGATCCTCTGGTGTAACTTCTGGTGAGGTATTCTGGAAACTACATTCAGTGCTAAAACATGCCATAGCCATAAGCCAAAATCAACTACTTTCAGCAACCACACAGCTATTTAACCAACCTAGCAGGATGTGAGTACCATGATTGATTCCCTGGTACCACCCACCCTGGAGGCACTCCCTATGGTCTGAAAGTCACTGGAAGATGAGGTACATGCTCTGGACATAAAGATGCTCCACTTCAGAGACAGGGTGGCATGGCTAGTATCCTCATGTGACCAGCTGAAGGACACTCTCTACCTGCCGTCACTGGGGAGAAGCCTGCTGGCCACTCAAATAAGCAGGAGGGTAAGAGGGAGGCTTGCCTGAGTCCAGAAGGGCTTTATGACTCTTGTATAATGATCCACAAATTTGTGTGGTGAACATCTTGACAGTGAGGCATCTGGTTGAAGGAGCGCCAGGTGTCAAGAAAGGTTTCTTGGATTAAACAAGCACCTGCTCCACCGAGCTGTACATACACCCAACATGGTTACTCTCAAACACTCCTGAGAAGCCAGCAAAGGCTAAGCCACTGCCAAGCTTCCATCAGTGGAGGAAGGAGGGAGATAGACGGTGTCACTAGACAGAGGGGAGCAGAGAGGGAACCAAGGTGAGGACTGTGTGGTTCCCAGATGTAGCCCTGGCTTCCTCCTCTGCACAGCAATCTACCCCCACAAGATGCAGCAGGCCAGGCCGGGGTTCTCACAGACAGAGGCCCAAGCATCCAGCAATCACATGAGAACCAGGCCTGGCCGCCCTTTGGGGGACCTGTCTAAGCAGCTGGGGAAGGAGACACAGGCAGCCATCTGTTAAGGGTGTGGCCTGTGCCAGGCTCTGTGTTAAGTCACAGTTTATAGGCACATGGTGACTTCATCTACAAGATGGAGGAACTCTGATTATCCCCGTCTTACAGGTGAGGAAGCTGCTGCTCACAGGAGACAGATGGATGTTCAAGATCACACAGCCAGAAAGTGGTCAACTGGGATGGCGAACCCAGGTCCACTGATCCCTCTGTTAAAGCTGGCTGGGCAGCCTAGTCCTGTATGACAGGCCAGGAACAGCAGAGGGGGGCCCTTTGGCATCTGATGAACAGGAGAAAATGTCAGAGAATCAACTAATAGGAGAGTAATTAGTTTCCTTCTTCACTTGATGTGACAATTTTTTTTTCAACCTAACACAGTATGTAGAGTGTTTATAAGAACTGTGTATACATCTGAGTTTATCACTTGGGACAGAATTTATATACTTGTACATCTTAAAACATGTATTCAGCCACTGATAACTTTGTTCCTCTCTCAAATAAATGGTGTTAGAAAGGTTAAGTATTTCATGTGAGAGTGAGATTTTTAATTGTGTTTACAATGAGACACATTCATAAATAAGTTTGGTAATCTTTAGTAATCATATGAACTGCATGAATTACATGTTTTAGTCCAGATGATATGTTTATATATTACCATTTAATTCACCAGTTTCCACAAGAGCAGACAGAAGGGTATATTCCACAGAGAGTATCATAGCATTAACTAATAAGCCCTGTTGCCAATTCCATTTTTGGAATGAGGTAGGGTATAAATCAACAATATATGTCAGGAACTTGGGAACTGTGTCTGACATCTGCCTTTGTCCCACCTTCCCGTTCAATCAATCATCACCTTGTTCAACTTCTGCAACAGTAATATTGCTCCAATAACCCATTTCTACTATTACAGCCTAAGCCATTATTGTTCTCAACTTGACAACTGTAGCAGCCCACTTCTGGGCCTCCTTGTTCTCCCCTCACTCCCTTCCAGTCCATTTTCCAGAGTAATCAGCTTCTAAAACAAAATCTGATCATGACACTGTGACGTTTAAAACTCATCAGTGACCTCCTAGTGCCTCTGAGATAAAGTCTGAAATCCTGAGACACCCTTTCCTTCTTTTACTTCACTTGATTCATCTACCAGATTTTAGTTTATACTTAAGTTCCCCTGGGAAATTTTCCCTTATATCCCAGACTTGGTTAGTCCCCCAACAGACTTTTACTTTGCAGGATTTACCTGAAATAAAATAAATACATGACTANAACTGTAGCAGCCCACTTCTGGGCCTCCTTGTTCTCCCCTCACTCCCTTCCAGTCCATTTTCCAGAGTAATCAGCTTCTAAAACAAAATCTGATCATGACACTGTGACGTTTAAAACTCATCAGTGACCTCCTAGTGCCTCTGAGATAAAGTCTGAAATCCTGAGACACCCTTTCCTTCTTTTACTTCACTTGATTCATCTACCAGATTTTAGTTTATACTTAAGTTCCCCTGGGAAATTTTCCCTTATATCCCAGACTTGGTTAGTCCCCCAACAGACTTTTACTTTGCAGGATTTACCTGAAATAAAATAAATACATGACTAATTATTTGTATCCTATTTGCTTATCCTGTTCCAGAAGGATACAGACCTGTCCACCTTATTCACTACTTTATCCTTGAAGCCAGCACAAGGTCAGGAACACAGAACATATTCAATACATATTCATTGACTTCAGTGAATGAATTCACATAAATCTAACCCTATGTCCTACCTCCTCTGGTAGACTAGGAATACAATTTTCATCCTTAAGAAGATGGAAGTAATCAGAACTACCTCACAGGGATGCTGTGAATGTGAAACAAAATCATGCCAATCATAGTGCCTGGCACAAAGCAAGGATCTGAGAAGCAGTCATCATTACTGCCAACATTACCACCTTGACTAGAAGAGAGAAGGACACTTGGAGATCCAGGCAGGCCAAATGGCATGCTGCAGAGGTCTTCACACAACACAGAAACCTTGGTGTACTCACCTGGGCCTCAGACCAACCTATCCTCCAAGATCCAATGACTTAATCAAGTCCCCTGAGAGCTGACTAGTCTCACTCAAAGGATGAGGGTCATAGACAGTGTCCACTATTCACTGACTCTCCAAAAGTATATGATACCATTTATATGAAGTATGCACAATAGACAAATTCATAGAGACAGAAAGTAGATTAGTGATTGCCAGGGTCTGGAGAGGGGAAATGAGGAGTGATTGCTACTAAGTATGGGATTTCTTTTTGATGTATCAAAAATATTCTAAAATTAGATAGTGATGATGATACAACATAGTGAATATCCTAAAATTCACTAAATTGTATATTTAAAATGGTGAACTTATTGTTGTATGAATTGTACTGCAATTAACAAAAACCTCTCCAGTGGACCATGTGGCTGGCTCCACCTCCCCTCCGAGCTCTGCCAAGGCCAAATTCATCAGCATTTCCTAAGTGAGCATAGGATAAGAGAGAAAAGAAAGCCATACAGAGTTTGAATGTTGAATGCGATCAGGTTCAGATGGACTTCATGTCCTCTCCTGTCAAGAATGGATATTTTTATTGGTCTCAACATATGGTATGGCAGGGAGTGTCCTCCTCCTATATTTTAAGAAAATATAATTTTGTTGTGGGTGGCAATGGGCTCAGCCCTAGGCAGGCTGTGACTTATCTAGTCCCATGTTCCCAAACTTTGCTAAACATAAAAATTACCAGGAGTACTTGTTTAAAAAACAAAAGAGAAAAAAGACCAAAAGACCTATCTGAGGTTACCATCCTATACCTAGAAAATCACAATTTCCAAGAATGAAGCCTGGTTTTCTGTAGATTTTTTAATAAGCTCCCTGGCTCCCATCTCTGGTCACATCATCACCAGAGAAGTTGAAGGAATGCTGCTCAAAGCCACTGGTTGTAACTGTCCTATGCCCAGCTTCTTCTTTAGCATTTCTTGAACCAAGGTGATCACGTGACCAATCCTGGTCAATGAGACCTAAATGAGGTTTATTAGGGAGGTTTCTGGGAAAGCTTTTACTTACTAATAATTGGGAAAGGAGTACATCAAGGCTGTATACTGTCACCCTGCTTATTTAACTTATATGCAAAGTACAT
>SJYA01003317.1:1997549-2023331 GCA_006410615.1 Neotragus moschatus | reverse complement strand
TCCACTTTCACTTATGATTTTAGAAATCTATGTCTTCCTCTTTTTCTTTCTCTCTCCCTCTCTTTCTTTGGTAAGTATAGATAAATGTTAGTCAGTTTTAATGATTTTTAAAAAGAAACAGCTTTTGGTTTCATTGACTTTCTCTATTATGTTTTTGTTTTCTATTTTATTTTCCGTTCTAATCTTTGTTATTTATTCCTTTCTGATAGTTTTTGTTTAATTTGCTTTTCTTTTTTTTACTTCCTTAAGGTATGACAATAAGTTGTTTATTTACAGCTATAAAATTCCATCTGAGCATGGCTTTCATTTCATGTTATACGTTTTGGTATATTGTGTTTTCATTTTAATTTGTATCAGAGTACTTTATGGTCAGGGAACATTTAATGGGAGGATTCCTGCATGCTGTTTTCTATTTCTCAAGGATTCTCTGTTCCTTATCAGTTCCTATTCCGAGAATGAGTAAAGCTGCATGCAGTTCTCAGGACTGAGATCATAGGATGAGACATGCAATGACTCTTTTCAGTGTCAGCGACCTTGTATGTATTAGACTATCCATATTGTGGCTATTGATAAAATTTCATCCTGTGTAATAGCTGAGTAATCATCTTACTAAGTGTAGGCTTACTATAAGCCTACATTTCTGCTAATAAAGCATCCTTACTCCATCAGAGCTTGGGTCCCCATGTCTTTCTTTCTTTCTTTCTCTCTCTTTCTCTCTTTCACTTTCTTATCATTGACTCCAGACCACCATGTTCTGGTCCATTAAAGGACCCCAACACTTTATGATTTCCTTTCTGATTTTTTTCTCTTTCACTCATTGGTGATTTAATGTATGGATTTATTTCCACATATTTGGAATTTTCCAGTTCTCCTAATGTTATTGATTTCTAGTTTCATTTCTTTGTATTCAGAGCATATCTTTTGTATGGTTTCAAACTTTTTTGTACTTATTAAGACCTGATTTGTGGCCTAACATGTTCTATTATGGAGAATGTCCTATATGCAATTGGAAGAAAAATATGCATTCTGCTGTTGTTGAATTCTATGGAGAATTCTGCATATGTCTGTTAAGTCTGGTTGGTTTATAGTGTTATTTAAATTCTCTGTCTTCATAATGATCTTCTAATTTTTCTCTCCATTATTAAAAGTAAGATATTGAAATCTCCAACTATTAGTATAGAATTGTTTATTCCTCCCTTTGATTCTTTAATTTTTGCTTCATATCTATGGGAATCTGGTTGGGTGCATGTGTTCATAATTGTTATATCTTATTGAAAATGTGATTAGAGCAATAACAAGTAATGAGATTGTATCAGTAATCAAAAAATTTCCAGGCAAGAAAATGTCAGGATCAATTCTGCCAAACATCTAAAAATAAGTTAACACCAATTCTCAAAATCTTCCCAAAGAAGATGAGAGAACACTTTGTAAGTCATTCTGTGAGGTGATCATTACCCTGATACTAAAGGTAGACCAATATATCACATTAAAAGAAAGCCATAGATCAATATTATTTATGGATATATATCCCAAATTTCTCAACCAGTACCAGCAAACTGAAATCAGCAGTATGTTAGAAGTATTATACACCAAGATCGAGTGATTTATGCCAAGTGTGCAAGGATGTTTCACCATATAAAAAGCAATCAATATGATAAATTATATTAATGGAACAAAGGAAAAAATCCACATGGTTATCTCAATTGATATTGAGAAAGAATTTGACAAAATCCAGCACCCTTTCATGATTTAAAAAAAAAAAAACCTTAACATACATACTCAGAATATCTATATATCAGGTATATATAGAATATTCCATCAAAAAGCAGCAACTTCATATCATTGCAAGTTTACATAGAACATTCTTCAAGATTTTGTCATATGTTAAGCCAAAAAACAAGTCTCAGTAAATTAAAGAAGGTTAAAATCACGTCAAGCACCTATTCTGACCAGAAGACTATAAGGCTAAAAATCAACTACAAGAAAAATGTGTATAAAACATAAAAACATGGAGACTAAAAAATACAATGCTAAACAATCAATGAATCACTGAAGAAATAAAAAAAAATTAAACAATACCTGGAGACAAAGGAAAACAAAAATACAACAATTAAAAAATCTATGGGACACAGCAAAAGTAGTTCAAGAGCAAAGTTTTTAGCAATACAAGCCTATGTCAGCAATCAAGAGAAATCACAAATCAACAACCTAACTTTATACTTAAAGAAAATAGAGAAATCAAAATATGCATAGAAACAAATGAAAATGAAAATACGACACCCCAAAACCTATGGGATTCAGTAAAAGCAGTGCTAAAGGGAAAGTTCAGAGCAATACAAGCTTACCTCAAGAAACAGGAGAAAAATCAAATAAATAACCCAACTTTACACCTAAACCAACTAGAAAAGAAGAAATTAAGAACCCCAGGGTTAGTAGAAGGAGAAAAATCATAAAAAGTAGGGCAGAAATAAATGAAAAAGAAACAAAGGAGACTATAGTAAAAATCAACAAAACTAAAAGCTGATTCTTTGAGAAGATAAATAAAACAGACAAACTATTAGCCAGGCTCATCAAGAAAAAAAGGGATAAGAATCAAATCAACAAAATTAGAAATTAAAATGGAGAAATCACAACAGATAACACAGAAATACAAAAGATCGTAAGAGACTACTATCACCAACTATATGACAATAAAATGGACAAATTCTTAGAAAAGTATAACCTTCCAAAACTGAACCAGGAAGAAATAGAAGGTCTTAACAGACACATCAGGAGCATGGAAATCAAAACTGTAATCAAAAATTTCCAACAAACAAAAGCCCAGGGCCAGATGGCTTCACAGGTGAGTTCTACCAAAACTTTAGAGAAGAACTAACACCTATCCTACGCAAACTCTTCCAGAAAATTGCAGAGCAAGGTAAACTTCCAAACTCATTCTATGAGGCCNTTAACAGACGCATCACAAGCACAGAAATTGAAACAGTAATCAGAAATCTTCCAGCAAACAAAAGCCCAGGTCCAGACAGCTTCACAGTTGAATTCTACCAAAAATTTAGAGAAGAGCTGACACCTATCCTACTCAAACTCTTCCAGAAAATTGCAGAGCAAGGTAAACTTCCAAACTCATTCTATGAGGCCACCATCACCCTAATACCAAAACCAGACAAGATGCCACACACACACACAAAAAAAACTACAGACCAACATCACTGATGAACATGGATGCAAAAATCCTCAACAAAATTCTAGCAAACAGATTTTGACAGCATATTAAAAAGAGCATACATCATGACCAAGTGGGCTTTATCCCAAGGATGCAAGGATTCCTCAATATTCAGCAATCAATCAATGTGATACACCACATTAACAAATTGAAAGATAAAAACCATATGATTATTTCAATAGATGCAGAGAAAGCCTTTGACAAAATTCAACATCCATTTATGATAAAAACCCTCCAAAAAGCAGGCATAGAAGGAACATACCTCAATATAATATAAGCCATATATGACAAACCTNAATGGAGAAAAATTGAAAGCATTTCCCCTAAAGTCAGGAACAAGACAAGGGTGCCCACTCTCACCGCTACTATTCAACATAGTTCTGGAAGTTTTAGCCACAGCAATCAGAGCAGAAAAAGAAATAAAAAGAATCCAGATTGGAAAAGAAGAACTAAAACTCTCACTGTTTGCAGATGACATGATCCTCTACAAAGAAAACCCTACAGACTCCACCAGAAAATTACCAGAGCTAATCAGTAAATATAGTAAAGTTGCAGGATATAAAATTAACACACAGAAATCCTTTGCATTCCTATACACTAAGAATGAGAAAACAGAGAAATTAAGGAAACAATTCCATTCACCATTGCAACGAAAAGAATAAACTACTTAGGAATAAATCTACCTAAAGAAACAAAAGACCTATATATAGAAAACTATAAAACACTGGTGAAAGAAATCAAAAAGGACACAAATAGATGGAGAAATATACCATGTTCATGGATTGGAAGAAATAGTGAAAATGAGTATAGTACCCAAAGCAATCTATAGATTCAATGCAATCCCTATCAAGCTACCAATGGTATTTTTCACAGAACTAGAACAAATAATTTCACAATATGTATGGAAATACAAAAAAAACTCAACTAGCCAAAGCAATCTTGAGAAAGAAGAATGGAACTGGAGGAATCAACCTGCCTGACTTCAGATTATACTACAAAGCTACAGTCATGACAAAGACAGAAATATAGATCAATGGAACAAAATAGAAAGCCTAGAGATAAATCCGTGCACCTATGGACACCTTATCTTTGACAAAGAGGCAAGAATATACAATGAAGAAAAGACAATCTCTTTAATAAGTGGTGCTGGGAAAACTGGTCAACCATTTGTAAAAGAATGAAACTAGAACACTTTGTCACACCATACACAAAAATAAACTCAAAATGGATTAAAGATCTAAATGTAAGACCAGAAACTATAAAACTCTTAGAGGAAAACAGGCAGAACACTCTCTAACATAAATCACAGCAGGATCCGCTATGACCCGTCTCCCAGAGTAATGGAAATAAAAGCAAAAATAAACAAATGGGACCTAATTAAATGCTTTTGCACAACGAAGGAAACTATAAGCAAGGTGAAAAGACAGCCTTCAGAATGGGAGGAAAATAATAACAAATGAAGCAACTGACAAANAGGAAAACAGGCAGAACACTCTCTAACATAAATCACAGCAGGATCCGCTATGACCCGTCTCCCAGAGTAATGGAAATAAAAGCAAAAATAAACAAATGGGACCTAATTAAATGCTTTTGCACAACGAAGGAAACTATAAGCAAGGTGAAAAGACAGCCTTCAGAATGGGAGGAAAATAATAACAAATGAAGCAACTGACAAAGAATTAATCTCAAAAATATAAAAGCAGTTCATGCAACTCAATACTAGAAAAATAAATGACCCAATCAAAAAATGGGCCAAAGAACTAAACAGACATTTCTGCAAAGACATACAGATGGCTAACACATGAAACACATGAAAAAATGCTCAAAATCACTCATTATCAGAGAAATGCAAATCAAAACCACAGTGAGTAGCATGTCACGCCAGTTAGAATGACTGCTATCAAAAAGTCTACAAGCAGTAAATGCTGGAGAGGGTGCAGAGGAAAGGGATCCCTCTTAAACTGTTGGTGGGAATGCAAACTAGTATAGCCACTCTGGAGAACACTGTGGAGATTCCTTAGAAAACTGGAAATAAGACTGCCATGCTGCTGCTGCTGCTGCTGCTGCTAAGTCTCTTCAGTCGTGTCCGACTCTGTGCGACCCCATAGATGGCAGCCCACCAGGCTCCCCCGTCCCTGGGATTCTCCAGGCAAGAACACTGGAGTGGGTTGCCATTTCCTTCTCCAATGCAGGAAGGTGAAAAGTGAAAGTGAAGTCGCTCAGTCATGTCTGACTCTTCACAACCCCATGGATTGCAGCCTACCAGGCTCCTCCATCCATGGGATTTTCCAGGCAAGAGTACTGGAGTGGGGTGCCATTGCCTTCTCCGAAGGCTGCCATATGACCCAGCAATCCCACTGCTGGGCATACAGATTGAGGAAACCAGAACTGAAAGAGACATGTGTACCCCAATGTTCATTGCAGCACTGTTTACAATAGCTAGGACATGGAAGCAACCTAGATGTCCATTGGCAGACTAATGGATAAGAAAGCTGTGGTACACAATGGAATATTACTCACCTATTTAAAAGAATGCATTTGAATCAGTTCTAATGAGGTGGATGAAACTGGAGCCTATTATACAGAGTGAAGTAAGTCAGAAAGAAAAACACCAATACAGTATATTAACACATATACATGGAATTTAGAAAGATGGTAATGATGGCCCTATATGTGAGACAGCAAAAGAGACATAGATGTAAAGAAAAGACTTTTGGACTCTGTGGGAGAAGATGAGGGTGGGATGACTTGAGAGAATAGCATTGAAACATGTATTACCATATGTGAAATAGACCACCAATCCAGGTTTGATGCATGAAAGAGGACACTCAAAGCCAGTGCACTGGGACAACCCAAAGGGATGGGATGAGGAGGGAAGTGGGAGAGGGGTTTGGGATGGGTGACACATGTAAACTCATGGCCGATTCAAGTCAATGTATGGCAAAAACCACTGCAATATTGTAAAGTAATTAGCCTTCGATTAAATAAATAAATAAAAAGAAAATTTAAAAAACAAAACCAAATTTATTAGAAGGAAAGAAATAATAAAGATTAGAGCAAAAATAAATAAAATAGAGAATAAAAATATAAAAGATCAATGAAATTAAGAGTCAGTTTTTTAAAAGGATTTTAAAAATTCATAAACTTTTATCCAGAAACATCAAGAAAAAAAGAGAAGGCCCAAATAAATAAAAACATAAATGAACAAGAGTTATACCTGACACCACAGAAATACAAAAGATCATAAGAGATTTCTATAAAAAATTATACACCAATAAAATGGACAGGGCTTCCCTGGTTGCTCAGACTGTAAAGAATGCACCTGCCAATGCAGGAGATGCGAGTTCAGTCCCCGGGTTGGGAAGATCCCCTGGCAAAGGAAATGGCAACCCACTCCAGTATTCTTGCCTGAGTAGACTGGTGGGCTGCAGTCCATTGGGTTGCAAAAGAGTTGGACATGACTTAGTGACTAAACAACAACAAACAGCAACAAAATGGACAACCTAGAAGAAATGGGCAAATTTCTATAAATGTATATTCCTTCAAGACTCAGTCAAGAAGAAATATAATATATGAACATACTGATTCCCAGAAATGAAATTGAACCATTAAAAACAAACAAACAAAACAACAGCAAAAAAAAAAAATTACCAAAAAAGAAGTCTATGAACAGATGGCTTCATAGGTGAATTCCACCAAACATTTAGAGAAGCGTTAACACCTGTCCTCAAAATATTTCAAAAAATTGCAGAGGAAGGAACTCTTCTAAACTCATACTATGAGGCCAGCATCGCCCTGATACCAAAACCTAACAAAGATACCACACACAAAAAGGAAAATTACAGGCCACTATCTCTGATGAACACAGATACAAATATCCTCTACAAAATGTTACAAACCAAATTCAACAATACATTTAAATGATCATAAACCATGATCAAGTGGTATTTATCATAGGTTCAACATTCACAAATCAATCAATATGATATACCACATTAAAAATTGAAGAATAAAAATATATGATTATCTCAATAGGTGCAGCAAAAGTATTTCACAAAAGTCAACATCCATTTATGATAAAAACTCAACATAGTGGGTAAAAGAGGGAACACACATCAATATAATGAAGGCCATATATTACAAGTCTATAGGCAACAGCATACTCAATGATAAAAAGCTGAAAGCATTTCCTCTGTGATCCGGATCAAGACAAGGATGCCCACTGTCACCATTTTTTTTTGTTTATTTTTTAAATAATTAAAAATTTTGACTCTACTCTCATTACTTTTATTTAACATAGTATTGGAAGTCCTAGCCACAGCAATCAGACAACAAAAATTAATAAAAGTGATTCAAATTGAAAAGGAAGAAGTAAAACAGCCACTATTTGCAGATGATGATACTCTACATGAAAATCCTAAAGATGCCACCATAAACTACTAGAGCTCATCAATGAATTCATAAAGCTGTAGGATACAAAACACATAGAATATTGTAGCATTTCTATACACTAGCAATGAGTCATCAGAAATAGAAACTGAGAAAACAATCCCATTCAAAACGAATAAAATACCTAGGAATAAATCTAAGGAAGTGAAAAACCTGTACATAGAACAATATAAAACATCGATGAAAGAAACTGAAGATGACATAGATAGATGGAGAGAGATATTGAGCTCATGGATTGGGAGAATTAATATTGTTAAAATGACCATACTCCCCAAGGAAATCTATAGATTCTATGCAATCTCTATCAAAATATCAGTGGCATTTTTCAGAGAGCTAGAAGAAATAATTCTAAGATTTGCATGGAAACACAAAAAACCTCAAATAGGCAAAACAATCCTGTGAAAGAACAGAGCTGAAAGCATCATGCTCCCTGACTTCAGACTCTGCTACAAAGCTATAATAATCAAAACCAATATGATACTGGCACAGAAATAGTTACATAGATAAATGGAATAGAATAGAATATGAACCCACATTTACAATCAATCTATGACAAAGGAGGCAAGAATATACAATGGGGAAAAGACACCCTCTTTAATCAATGGTGCTGGGAAAACTGGACAACTACATGCAAAAGAATCAAACTGGACTACTTTTTCACACCATATACAAAAATTAACTCACAGTGGAGTCAAAGGATAAATTTAATGCCCAGCACCATGAAATTTCTAGAAGAAAATATAGGCAATACACTCTTTGACATTGATCTTAGCAATATTTTTTTGGATGTCTTCCCAAGCAAGGAAAATGAAAGCAAAAATAAACCAATGGGACTGCATCAAACTAAAAAGCTTTTGCATGATGAAGGAAACTATCCACAAAGTGTAAAGGCCACCTACTTATACAGTACTGTATGTCAGTTATATCTCATTACCAGGAGAAATCATTAAAGGAGAAGAAGGTCTGGCATGGGAAAGGATGGGGCAAGGGATGGTTGGTTGTTACATTGACACTTCTGGTCTTTGATTTTTAACCATATACATGTGTAATATTTTGATTTCAAAAGTACTTTTTAAACTCTGCAATTCTAATTCTGTCCATTCCTGGCCTCAGATCCCCCTAATGATACATGTTAAATTATAAATTCTTTACATATCATTCAAAACCCTTTAAGATCTGGCCCCAACCTACATTACCAGCATCATTACTGCTCTTTTCCTTAAAGTACCTGAGACTCTAGTCATAGCAATCTTTTTGCAGCATCTTGGGGGCCATATTCTTTCATGCTTTCATGATTTTGCATACTTTGTTGCTTCTGCTTGACTTTCCCCTCCTTCTCTTCCCTCTCTACCTTCTCCTCATCTCCCTGATGAACCCACATTCATCTTCCCAGAGTCTGAAAATGTCATATTCCCTAGGAGGCCTTCCTTACCACCCCACAGTAAGAGTTCTGTCCTCTTTCCCCCGTGCTGTCTCAGCATTTAGTACATTGTCCCACTATAGCACAGATCACATGGGATTTAACTTGATGAGTCTGCTTCTCCCGCTGGATTGTGGGATGCCTGATTGCAGTGACCAGCTTTGCTTCATATTTATAGTCCCAGGGCTTATCCCATGCTTTATTGAATTGAATGTATTTTTAAAGGGCATTTGAAAACATACTTCACCAAGAAACTAGGGAAAATAAAAATAAGTCTCAGAAAGCTAGTACAGGTGATTGTGTTACAGCATCACCATAACTATGAAGAAAGAAACGTTGATGGTATGGTAGTTCTTCAAAATGTTAGAGTTACCATGTGACCTAGCAGATACCCTCCTAGGTATATAACAAGAGGAAAGAAAATATATATTCAAACAAAAACTGGTATATGAATGTTCATAGCAACATTATTCATAATAGTCAAAAATGAAAATAACATAAGCACTTACCTACTGAAGATTGGGTAAACAAAATGTAGCATATCCATATAAAGAATATTATCTGGTCATAAAAAAGAATGAAGTACTGATACATACTACAACTTGAATGAACACTGAAATCATGCTAAGTGAAGCCAGACACAAAAGGTGACAAATTGTATGACTTTATTTTTATGAAATGCTCAGAGTAGGCAAATCTATAGAGACAGAAAGTATATTAATGGCTACTTGGGCCTGGAGGTAAGCTGGAGGTGAATGAGAGTGACTGCTAATGGGTACAAAGTTTCTTTTTTGGGTGATTAAATGTTCTAAAATTAGATAGCCATGATCACACAACTTTAGGAACTATGCTAAAAAACATTATATTGTGAATTTTAAAAGGGTGAACTTTATGGTTTAAATGATATCTCAAAAGAGTTGTCTTTAAAAAGAAGAAATCCAGGAAAGATCCTGGAAAGAAATACACCAAAAATACAACAAGCTGTTAACTTTGAGTTGTGGGGTTTTGTAAAAGTGATTGTTATTAGTTTTCTTTTCTTCTACTTTACAGTGTTTTCCATACACCCTACAATGAACATGTAATTGAGATCAGACACTTCATGCTTTAAAACATCAAGGAAGAAGAGAATTAACATGTATTGAGCACACATTATGTACTAGGTAGGGTAACCCCCACAGTATTTCTGGGGAAATGAGACTTAAGGATTCACGGTCTTTCCTCATTCTCTCCTCCTTTCTAAAAAACTTCTTGGGTTTTCTGGCTTCATTGGGGGCCTTTTTTGGTTTGTTGAACTGGTAGTAATGACTAAGGAAAATTGAAAGAGACTTTGAAAGTTAGGACTGATTTATAGTAGAGAGTGACCAGAGAAAGCAGAGAAGACTCTGGGGAAAGATCAGAGGAGAACGGAGAAAGAGAAGATGTGTCAAGGGCTGAACATAGAGAGAATTACTGTGTGTAGAAGGATGGACTAGATTCTGGGTGCTTGTACTTTTTAATCATTCTGATCTCAGCTTAGACATGGCCTCCTCAAAAGCCCCATGATGTTGCGATGCCCACTTCTGAAGAAGTCGCTCTTACCTCTGTCTCCATCTTGTTCCATCCCATTACCCTGTGTTGTCTTCTCCATAGTATTGACTACTATCTGAACATGTCCTCTCTTCTTCCAATGGGATGTGAGCATTGTTCCAGAAGTAGAACCTCCTCTGGCTTGTTCAGTGGTCTGTTGCTGGAGTGGGAACCAGGTCTGGTAATGTGTGGTGCTCAGAATGTGAGAACTGTACTTTCTGTTATCATTCATTGACTCCTCTCTCCTCACTTATCTCCACTTTTTCTAATGTTCATCCTTCAAAGCCCTACTCAAGACCCAGCAACTACTGAAACTCCTATCTCTTGGCTAGAAGTGAGCCCTTGACCTTGACACATGAGCCCTCAACTGCTCCCATACTGGTTTCATAAGCTCTTTGATGTCAGGGTTCATTTCTTATACATCACAGCAACACATTTTACTGAGCTTATTTGTGTGTGCATGCCATAAAATTAACACATGAGAAAAATAGTCATTTTAGACTGATAACTTATGAAGAAAATTTAAAAAGGTAAGATGACGAAAAGGGTTGGGGGATGGCACTAATTTCATCTGAAAGGCTGGAGAAATTTCTCTGAGGAAGTGACAATTGAGCTGAGATTTGACTTGAATCTTTCTGTATCTCCTACAGTGCCATATATATTGCATTTGCTGACTGACAGACCATGGATTGTCAGGAGTGGAAGTTTCCTAAAGGTTCTCTAGTCCAGGTCCAATCTTACATAGGTTTCATCTCCTGATAGTAAGCTGCTACTCCCAGGTAGGGCAACCTGCCTCAAGCTCCCCAAAGTTTCCCACTTCAGTTGGTTCTTCAGATACCCTTATGAATAGCTATAGAACCAACATTTTCTAGGCACCTTTTGTGTGCCAGATACTTCCATACCCAGTATCTTACTTACCTCTTACCTAGTAGTACTACTATTATTCCTACGTGAAAGATGAAGCAAACTCAGAGTGTTTATGTAACTTGCCCAAGGTCACACTGCCAGCAAGTGTGTAGTGAATGTGCCTAATGTCAAGACTGGTGCACCTTGCTATTATCTCTTGTTCTCCCATTATTCTGAAGTTTAAACTATCTTGTTCAGGCTTTGAGATTCCTATACTTTGGGATTGGCTTGATTTCACTGGAGCTATCTCACTAGAGATATCAAGTTAACCTTTTCCATCAACTGACCCTAAGTTTACTGTCTTTATTTTTTGTAATAATTACATGAAGACTGAGATCATGTCTGACCCCAGATGTTCCTGGCTGGACAGTCTCATGCCTCACTCAGGCTCCTTTCTCTATATCTGGGACTCCCTCATAACCCCTGTGTGTGTGTGTGTGTGTGTGCGTGTGTGTGTGTATGAGAGAGAGAGAGAGAGAGACAGAGAGACAGAGTAACAGATTGATGCTCTTTACTTGCCTGGTCCGCAGGCTAAGAGGTCATTCTGATTCCTATATTGTGACTTCTTCTACCTCCCAACCCAATCTTCAAATCTGCTGAATCTGTTCTATTTCCCCTTTTACTTTCTTCAGGGGATCGACACCGGTATCTGCTCTTTTGTGCCTCAGAGAGGAGCCTGTTAATCTCCTATATCTCTTCTCTCCCTTAGCCTCGTTTTCAATCTCAGCTAGGACCTAGAGGTGAAAACAAGGAGCAGGAGCCCAGGATTTGGGAATCTCTAAACCACCCCCATTATAAGGGGTGCACGCCCTCGTGTGTTCGCCTTACATAAATTCAGCCTGAGATTACAACTTAAGGCCCTGCTGGCAGAGCCTTCTTTCACTGACCTGGCCCAGGATCTTAGCCTTTCTCTGGCCTGTCTATGCCAGCGCCTCCCTGGCATTTGAATCAGTCTAGGTCTTGGGGACTTCATCTGGTCTCACTCCAAATGGGACACCTCCTGGTTGTTTTCCCCTTTCTCTCTCTCTAACAACTGTAATGTGCTGGGCTTAGTTGCTCAGTCGTGTCTGACTCTTTGCCACCCCAGGCTCCTCTGTCCCTGGGAATTCTCCAGGCAAGAATACTGGGGTGGGTTGCCATGCCCTCATCCAGGGGTCTTCCAAACCCAGAGATCCAACCTAGGTCTCCAGGGGCTCTTCCCAACCCAGGGATCCAATCCAGTTCTCCCACAGTGCAGGTGGATTATTTACCATCTGAGCCACCAAGGAAGCCCAAGAATACTGGAATGGGTAGCCTATCCTTTCTCCAGGGGATCTTCCCAATCCAAGAATCAAACCAGGGTCTCCTGCATTGCAGGCAGATTCTTTACCAGCTGAGCTACCCAGGAAGCCCAACAACTGCAACTACACAATAATAATAGCCACTTTCTGGCAAGCATGTAATATGGGCCAGGGGTTTATACTCATCAGCTGGTTCAAGCTGCACAGCACCCTGATAAGTAAGTGATATTTTCTCAGTACACGATAGGCACTTGTGAATGAATTAATGGTTTCTCCCCAGTTCATCATAGGACCAACAGAAGCTTAGGGAAGTCACAGAAGTAATGGGTCAAAAACATAATTGAAAACCAAGCCTAACTGACCTCAAAGCCTGGCTCCCAACAGTCATATCAGGATGCTTCTAAAACAACTGCAACACCATGAATTCCAGTTCACAAGCCTGTTTGAGGGAGAAGCTGGTGGATGTGGTTAGGGATACTGTATTCAAAGTCACACAGCTAGTAAGGAGGCATCACCACTTCCTTGTTCTGTGAGTGTGGGCAAGTTGCTTGACTTCTCTGTACCGCAGCTTCCTTATTGGCAAATGGGGATAATAATAGTAACAACCAGAGGGTTGGGCCACTTTAATGAGATAATATACATAAAGGGCCTAGCATGGAGCTTGGTATATGGTAATTACTCAAAAAATGTTTATGGTGGTGCCTGAGACAAACACAACATGACAACCCCTTCTAGCACCTTCTCTCTGTCTTATTCCTTACTGCATTCCTTCCACCCCTTTATTCACTGTACTGGGCTGAATGTGGCCACCACCATGTCCAGCCCCTAATAGTTAGAACCTATGAATATTGTCTTATTTGGAAAAAAGATCTATCTTTGTAGATGTGATTAAGTTTAATGATCCTGAGATGAGGAGATCGTCCTGGATAATCTGGGTACATTCTAAATTCAATGACAAGTATTCTTATAAGAGGGAGGCAAAGGGAAATATGGGTATCAGTATTTAAGTATTGTTAACTTCCTATCATAGTATTTAATTTATGGGAGATCAAGGAAAAGAGTAAATAGCTTTCAAGAACTTTATTTCCTCCTCTGCAGAAGGGGTCAGTGTGCTTTGGGTGGTAGGGAGGATAGTTGTACTATGTGGGCAGAAATATGACCTTGTTATTATCTTTATCTGGAAATTAAGTATGGTTTAGAGATGAATATGGGTGCCAAGTAGACAAGGGGTGGGTGGGTTGCCTTGCGAGGGCATGTCTAGAAGTGGGCCCTGGGAGGCTCTTCTGGCAGGGCTGAGATTTCCTGCAGGAAACAGTTCTATTCTGCTCTAATATGAGGAAAACGGGTAATCAGAGTCATAGAAGCCTGTACCTTATTACCTGGCTCTAGTCATTTCAGCCTGGACCATTTTAAAAGCAGGTGTTGCCAATCCACTTTAGTCATAATCCCTTCATGAAGTGCCCTTGGAAGACACCTGCAAGCTCTGCACCCTGGAGAATGTGCCTGAGAAATGGAATAGGCTGTCTGCTTTCCAGAGTTGTCAACTCCAAGCCAGGGCCTTGGGAGAACCCTAGTAGTGGATGCAGGTAAGGGAGGGGGTTGGATCACCTCAGACTTCCACAACAGGTTCTTTTCTTTCTCAGTCTGGGCAGGTATTCTTCATACCAAGGACTACTAAGACCTAAGTGACTGAAAGAGAGTCTCAGGTGAGTGGCTTACGTGGGGAAGGGAAGAGGATAGAGTACCTTGACTTCCAACTTCACCAGGCTGGAGAAAGGCAAAATGGCTCAGGGAGGCCACAGACAAGAGTGAGGTTCAGGCTGATGGGCCCTCTACGCAATGGTGCATGTTGACCTGGGATGGTTTGCTTTCAGATTATAGCACCTTGTAGGCTCCCAGGGGAGGCCTAGCAGTGTTTGTGAACTGATGGACCCATGTTTGTTCCTGAGAAGGTCTATTTTACAGATAGCAACCTCTGATGGACCCTCCTTCTGCGGGCCTGGATTCTTAACTTTTTTGGGTGTCCATTGTCTATAGGACTCTCCTAGTTGGCTCTAGCCTCCTTAGGTGACAGTAGCTGAGAGACTGCCCATCTTGGCTGAGCTGTCTGTCCTTCTGCCAAATGAGCAAACTGGAGAAGTGCCCCAAGACAAGAGAGAGAACAAGGAGGATAGACGCAAAGCCAGTTTCTCCATGCTCCACAGAGTCACAATCTGTGCTCTGCCCACACCATGCCACGTTGACAGGGACTGCATCACAGTCATCCCTGTGTCCCTTACAGAAGTAAAGGCAGTGTCTAGTATGTAGGAGATGGAGGCACCTGTATCTTTGAGCCAGAGAGATCTGCATCAAACTTCAGGGCCTGTCAAATACTAGACATAAGATGCTGTTTGGGTCACTTAACTTCTGAGAATGCCAGTTTTCTCACTGGAATATAAAATGACCTTGAAGGAGAGAATAGATACAAAGTACCTGGAATGTAGTAGGTGCTCAGTAGATGGTACCTGTCACCACCATCCCCACCACTGTCATCACCAATACCATTAGCATTTATTGTGCACCCACTGCATGGCAGTCCTGATGCTTGGCTTTGATGCAGAAGATAAAGGAAAAGCAGTCCGTGATTTCTGCCCCAGGTTAGAATATAGTGCGAAAGCTCAGATACACAGTAATATTGGAAATCCAAGTGCTGACCAGAGGCACACAATCAGGATATGGAGATCAAAGGAGAGAACAGATCTGCGGGCTTGGAGCTTCTAGAAAGGCTGCCCAGAGGGGCGAGTGCTATGGTAGGCCTGGATAGATTGAATCTCTAGTACTTAGAGGAGGAGGAGGAAGAGAATAAAGGGGTTCCCGGCTTAGCTCAGCCCAGGCCAGCACCTGAAGCTGGCAGTATCTTCCATCTTCCTTCAGGCTCTTGGGAGCCAGGCCCAGTACTGCAAATACTGGGCTGGCCACTGGGGGTCGACAGAGATTGAGGAATAGGGAGGCTACTAGGGAGAGATTTCCTTAGAGACTACCTCTGTGACTGAACAACTGGCCTAACGTCTCATTTCCCCTCCTCTGAAATTCCCTCCTCCTTCCTCCGCTGTCTATAGAGCCCTAATCCCCCTGAGACACTTAGTTCAGAAGCCCCAGAGCTTCCTGACTTCCCCACCCCTGCCCAGAACACCAACCCAAGGAGGAAAATTCCCTCCCTCTCCACATCCCTACCCCCATCTCCAGTTCTGGCTAAAGCCTGGGGCTGCCATAGTCTCTGCTTTGTGTCCAGGAGAGCAGCTGTGAAAGAAAAACAAGCCAGGCCAGGGAGATTTATGTTCCTCTGAGGAGAGGGTGGCTTCATTGTGAGGAAGATTCTGGGTGGTTTGTCAACTGAGGCCTCACGCAGCCCCAACTTGGTCAGCACTTGGGAGGTGGAGGTATGGCAGGGGTGGGGTGAGGGAGGTTGGTTGGGAGACTAAAGTCTTAGAAAGAAATTGGACCTTCCCTGGGAGGTACATTGAGCCTGGGCACTGGGGTCTTGATGATTAAAGATGAGAAGGAAGGTCTCTAAACCAAGCTGGACTAAGTAGAGAGTGGGGAGCAGAGGTTTCAATGCCAGAGATCCTGGCTTGGTTGGCTCAGGGGCAGCTGGAGGGTGGTGGGCCTGGGCGCCATATATTTGCCTTTGGTTATCTGGCCAGTTGTGTCCAGTCTCTTATCTCACCTCAGGATGGCCCATGGGCTCATGACCTTTCTACCAGTAGGCTTGGGTTTATCAGTTGAGAAAGCCCAGACCTGACCCTTTAACCATTTTTTTTTTTTGTTTACTTCACTGAAAAACTATGATTGCATGTTGCTGACCCTTTAACCCTTATGGTAGGTTGGGAGATAGGAAGTTAGTTCATAGGCTAGTGAGGGGTAAGAACTAGGAGGGCTGGAGAGAGGAGGCAGCACTGCCTCTTCCCCTGGTTCCTCAGGTTGTTCAAATATTTGCTCTGCTTTGGGTGTTCCTCCAAGGGAATTTTACTCCCTGTGTTTATGGGGCCTGACAAGTCCAGTGTGTTCTCTAAGGAGCCAGGAGCAGGATTGGGCAAGGATGCCATTTCTGTAGCCAGCATTGTCCCCCTCTGGGCTTACTAGTTCTCTGAGATGGGGAGCTAAGCTGGGGTTAGCGACAGATGGGGACAATGGCTGCTCCCCACCCTGAATTCCTGAGCCCCTGACTGTGATGAATGGCCCAGCCCCTCTGCACATTCCCCAGGTAACTGGAGTGAGGGAGTAACAGGTGGGCCAGGCTGGAGTGCTGCAGAGTTTCCCCCATAGCTGCCCTCCCTGGGGCCAGAAAGCAAGGACAGGAGGGACTGTTAGAGTAAGCTGAACCCAGATCAGTGACACACAGGAGCTCAGGGATATCCAAAGATGAGGCCTTCAAGGAGCCAAGGGTTCCGGCTGCAGTCCAGAGCCCGTGCTACCTGCTGTGCCACCCGTAGCCATGTGCTGGCCTTCAAATCTCCTGTTCTAGGCTCTTTTCAGGCACAGGGGAAGGTCATTTTCCTGTGTGGGCCCAAGGGCTTTGGACAGATTTCTAGGAGTTCAAGGTAGGGTAATGAGGTGCAAGGAGGGGATAAAGAGAGAGGGAGGGAGAGGGAAGGCCCATCTCAGGAAGAGAAGGTCCCTTATCTCTGGTGGCATCCTGCCAACAGCATGATCTGGAGCCAGGCTGACACCTGGAAGATCAAGGTAATCTCAGTGCACACACCCATAAACCAGGCTTAAAGCTGGGGCAGGGACCAGGGGTTGAACGTCTGGTTGAACTCTTGGCTTTTGGGACCACCCTCTCTTTCCCCAGCCACTGGGAATTGCCATGGCTACAGTGAAACTAGACTAGCAGGGCTTACCTACCTGGGGCTTGGTCTGGGGTGTGGTGCAGCCAGGAGAGGAGTGGGAGGAAGAGTAGGAAGGCTCCCACCCTGGGCTTGCCCTGAGCCTGACCCAGAGATAGAGTGATTTGGGAAAAGCAAGGTGTTCACTGGGGAGGGAGGACAGTCTGAGCTCAACACAGACCCCAGGTGGTCTCTGCTAGAGGACAGTGAAGGCAGAGGAAGACCAGGAGAGAAGCGGCTAGTGGGACAAAGAAGTTGGCTGGGTAAGAGAGGGCTCTGCAGGCTGAGGGTGGTAGGGGCAGGGAATGCAGCCTGATTGAGCCTGGAGCCTCAGTTTTCTCTTCTCTAAAATAGGCCTATCAGTATCAATCTCAGGGATGTTGTGAGGATTAAACAAAGATAGCATAGCATCAAGGGTGAGAGTGCCCAGCTACAGTGACTGGCATACAGATGGGGTTCAAGAAACACAACTCTCCCTCTCCCTGTAGGGATCAGTTGTGTCTATCTGTGAAGAGAATGCAGGCAGAGGCTGTGGGTCTTCAAGGGGACAACAGGAGGATTAGGGCAGGCCAGAGATGACTATGGACAGGAGAGAGGGCTGCTAGCCTCATGGAGTAGTCCCAGCTGGCACCACCCCAGGCCTCAGGGCAGGCCTCCTGTCCTCTGACCCTTCACTGTACAAGGTCCACGCTTTGACACATATTCCTTTCCAGGGCCCTGGAGTATTCGAGTAGAGTCATGTGTCTAAGCTCAAGTTACGCAGCTCTATGGCCCAGGTTTGAATCCTGACTCTTCTTCTCCCTGGCTGTGTGGCTTTAGGTGAGGAAGTTCACTTCTCTTGTCTCAGAGTACAAAGAAGACAAGGAAAGTTCAAGGATAAGGGCCACAGTAATAAGAGAGGGGGTGTGAGTATTCATGCACGTGGACAGGACAGTCCCATGAGAAAATGTGGAGACTAGACTCTGTGTCCCATAGGGTTAGGAACCAGGCCTGACAGCTGGTACTGTGTGAATTTATAGGCAAGGAAGACAGTGAGTTCATATATGAATATGTACATGTGTGAGAATATGAGAAGAGCTTAAAAAATGTGCATGTGGCACATAAAGCATGTGTGAACGGGTGAGAACATGTGTGACTGGGAATGAGGGTGTCTCTGTGGGAGGCTCTGTGGAGGAATAATAGTTTCCATCTAGTAAGCACCATGGTGGGCTGGCTGTGATGCTGAGACCTTTCTGTGCATTATCTCACTCCCCGCTCAGCACAGTTCCATGAATGAGAGATGATCTCCAGGTTACAGAAGAGTTAACTGAAGCACACAGGGGAAGCGACTTGACCAAGAAGATACGATTGATAAGCAGTGAACGCTATGGCTCTGAAGTCCATAACTCCATGCCTCCCGTGCGTGTGGGAAGCTGAGTTATGTAGCTCTCTGGGGGGCTGTTATGATACCTGAGGCCTCCTGCAGCTGCCAGATGTTTTTTGGCACCCCTGGGTTCAGAAGGCCCCTACATACAGATTTCCATCTGCTTGGAGATTCTTGAAGGCGGAGCTTGGTGGTATTCCTCTTTGGATCTCAGCTCAGAGGCAATCACAGGATCAGTGCTCAGGAAACCCTGGTGGACTTTAACCCTGAGGGGTGTGTGTGTTCGGTGACACTGATCTGGGAAGCTTGGGAACGTGTGTGACTGCCACTAGGATAGTGAGCTTGGATAAGAGAGGGTCCACATCCCCAAGAGATCCTGACTTCCTTTTCAGCTTCCCTGGGGAGTAATTTTCCCTACCTTAGGGGGCATGAATCACTACATAAGAGGCCCTGCTAGGGTGGGGCAGGAGGTGGGATCCTGGAGTCATTGGGCCTGGCTGCAGCATGGAACAGGCCCAGCCCTTCTACAGAGGCTCCAGTAGGCAGGTTGAGGCAGAAAGGCTGCACCATGACCAGCGGTGACCAGTGTGTGGAGCAGGCCTAGACACAGAGTCCTCTCTTCTTTCCTCTGTGCTCTCCCCACCCAGGATGAGGTGTTGGCACACTCAGGAGCTGCTGCTGTCTTCCCAGGCTTCCCAAGTCTGGCAGCATAGCTTCGTCTGCCCCATCCGCCACCTGATCAGCCCCTCACCTAGGCTCACCTCCCGAGGGGCACTGGGCGTGTTAGTAGTGGAATCTGAGACTGGTTTTGGGATTGATGGTGGGTGACTTTAGCTAGGAACTTGGGGATATGGCCAAGGACATAGATGAACTTCCCCAGACCTAGAAACCCCTCAGAGGACTGTGAGTGAAGAGTGAAGTCCTGGCCATCCTGAAGGTTGCTGCTTTCCAGGCATGAACCAGCTTTTAACCAGGAATGAAGTAAGTAAGCAAGTAAGAAGAGGGGCTGGAAATGTGGTGACTCAGTATGGTATAGGAAACTGGGCACAGGCTTAGGAGACAGAGAAGGCTGGGGCCAAATTCTGCTTCTACCATCAATCAGCTCCATGACCTCAAATGAGTCACTTCCCCTTGAGCCTTAGTTTTCCCTCTTACGTAAAACAGGGATCGTGGAACTCATCTCAAAGGGTTGTGAAGAGAAATGCCTCTACCAAGGTTCCTGGAACATAGTAGGCACTCAGCAAGTAGCAGGTTGTTTCCCATCCTCATGTTGTGCTGCCCTTCCATGCCTTTTGGACAATCCTAGTCTCCAACTTGGTCTGTTGGTGAATCGCTGCACCTTGTTCTTGTCTCTCCTTGCTCACACCCTAATAAGGAATCCAGCTGGGAGGTGAGAGACCCTAAACAGCTCCTCCTCTTCTATTTCTACCCATATCCTCCTCTTCCTCTAGGCCCTGTTCCTGAAAGTGAGTAACCCACTTCCTTTCCTGGAAGTGAGAATAACCCACTTCCTTTCCTGGAAGTGAGAATAACCCACTTTCCTCTGTTTCCCCCAAATATAGGTCCACTTTATGAACCAAAGAGGTCATCAGAGGATCCAGTGAGAAAGTCGGTAACTCAGCCTCCTCTTTAAGTGAGAGAACGACAGGAAACCGTGTAAATGGCAGAGCACTTCAGGACTGTCTCTAATTATCTCCATAAAACAGCAGCAAAGAGACTTTAAGTCCTCGCCAATCCCTGAGCCAACTGCAAACTCAGATCTCCCTCCTAGTGCTCTCTCTTCCTCCCCATAGGGGACCGCGGTTCTAGCCAAGGCCACTACCCCTGTCCTGGGTCTTGCGCTCGAGCGCGTGTGCCAGGCTCGTGTGTGCCACGCTCCTGTTGGAGTGGGCACTCTCAGTCGGTCCCAGGCGCCGGCAGTGTTATAAAAGTCCAGTAGAGGGAGACATTAGCATGTGGGTACATCTGTTGAGGTCCGACGAGGGAGAGTGGGTCGGACCTGGAGGGTCTGAGCTATGGGATTGAGCCAAAGTTATAAGCAAAGAAGCGAGGAGGGNAACCTCATTCCATAGTTCATCAGGCACTCTATCTATCAGATCTAGGCCCTTAAATCTATTTCTCACTTCCACTGTATAACATAAGTTTAAAATTAAGTAGAGTGAATCCTCCCACTATATTCTTCTTTTTCAAAATTGCTTCATCTATTCCAGTTCCTTGCCTTTCCATACAGATTTTAAGGGAATATTTTCTATATCTACAAAAATGTCTTGTTGGTACCTTGATAGGAATTGCATCAAACCTGTATTTCAATTTGGAGAGAATTGACATCTTTACCATGTTGAGTCTTCCAGTCTGTGGACACACTGTGACTGTCCATTTTTCTATATCTTCTTTGGTTTCTTTCATGAGCACTTTTTGTACTTTTCAACATACAAGTACTATACATGCTTTCTTACATTTATACCTAGTATTTAATTTTTGAGTGATTATAAGTAGTACAATAATTTTAGTTTCTATGTCTGTATGTTCATGAATAGTTTATAGAAATGCAATTGGAATTTTTATATGTTGATTTTGTATCCTGAGCTTCCCTGGTAGTTCAGACAGTAAGGAGTCTGCCTGCAATGTGAGAGGCCCAGTTTCAATCCCTGGGTCAGGAATATACCCTGGAGAAGGAAGTGCCAATCCACTCCAGTGTTCTTGCCTGGAGAATTTCATGGACACAAGTGTCTGTCGGGTTACAGTCCATGGGATCACAAAGAGTTGAACACGACTGAGCAACTTTCACTTTTGTATCCTGAGACCTTGACAAAGTCACTTATTAGTTGTAGAAGTTTGTTTCTGTACTTTTGTTGTCCCTTGGCATTTTCTATGTCAACTGTAGTCTCACTTGCAAATAGGGACAGTTTTATTTCTAATTGAGATGCTTTCTAACAGTGGGCATCCTTGCCTTGTTTTTGATCACAGGAGGGAAGCATTCAGCCTTTCACCATCAAGTATGATGTTAGCTGTAAGGTTTTGGTAGATGTTCCTTAACAAGTTGAAGACATTCTCCTCTACTTTTAACTGTCTGAGAGTTGTTGTCATGAATGAGCATTGAGTTTTTCCAGATGCTTTTCCTGTATCAATTGACGTCACTATGTGATTTTGCTCCTTTTGCCTGTTAACATGATGAATTTTATTGATTGCTGTTCAAATTTTGAGCCAGCCTTGCCTCCCTGGAATAAACCCCTCTTGGTCAAGTTATATAATGTTTAAAAAACATTGCTAAATTCTATTTGCTAATATTTTGTTAAAGATTTTATTTCCATAGTATGAAAGATATTGGTTTGTAGTTTTCTTTTTGTACTTTCTTTGTCTGGTTTTGGTATAAAGGCAATATGGGCCATGTAAAATGAGATGGGTATGAATCTTCTATTTTCAGGAATAAATGGTACAGAATCTGGTGTTGATTTTTCTTAAATGTTTGGTAGAACCCTCCAGTACAGCCATTTTGATCTGGAGACTTCATTGGGGGGAAGTTTTTCACAACAAATTCAATTTCTTTGATAAATTTGGAACTAATCAAATGATCTATTTCATATTATGTGTGTTGCTGTACTTTGTGCTTTGCTAAAAATTGGTCTGTTTCATCTAAGTTGTCCAACTTATGAACTTAAAGTTGTTTATAGTATTCTCTTTTTATTCTTTTGATTAGTTCAGAGTTTGTGGTAATATATTCCATATTTCATTCCTGATATAGGGTGAATGCAGAATTCCAAAGAATAGCAAGGAGAGATAAGAAAAGCTTCCTAGGTGAACAATGCATGGAAATAGAGGAAAACAATAGAATGGGAAAGACTAGGATCTCTTCAAGAAAATTAGAGATATCAAGGGAACATTTCATGCAAAGATGGGCACCATAACGGACATAAATGGTATGGACCTTACAAAAGCAGAAGAGATTAAGAAGAGGAGGCAAGAATACACAGCAGAACTATATAAAAAAGATCTTACTGATAATGTGATCACTCACCTAGAGCCAGATATCCTGGAGTGTGAAGCCAAGTGGACCATAGGAAGTATCACTATAAAGATAGTGATAAGAAGTATCAGAACAAAGCTAGTGGAGGTGATGGAATTCCAGCTGAACTATTTCAAATTCTAAAAGATGATGCTATTAAAGTGCTGCGCTTAACATGCCAGCAAATCTGGAAAATTCAGCAGTGGCCACAGGACAGGAAAAGGTCAGTTTTCATTCCAATCCCAAAGAAAGGCAATGCCAAAGAATGTACAAACTACCACACAATTGCACTCATCCTACACGTTAGTGAAGTAATGCTCAAAATTCTCCAAACCAGGCTTCACAGTACATGGACCAAGAACTTCCAGATGTTCAAGCTGGATTTAGAAAAGGCAGAGGAACCAGAGATCAAATTGCCAACATCTGTTGGATCATAGAAAAAGCAAGAGAGTTCCAGAAAAACATCTACTTCTGCTTCATTGACTATGCCAAAGCCTTTGACTGGATCACAACAAATGTGGAAAAGTCTTAAAAGAGATGGGACTACCAGATCACCTTACCTGCCTCTGAGAACCTGCATGCAGGTCAAGAAGCAACAGCTAGAACCGAACGTGGAACAACGGACTGGTTCCAAATTGGGAAAGGAGTATGTCAAGGCTGTGTATCGTCACCCTGCTTATTTAACTTCTATGCAGAGTACATCATGAGAAATGCCAGAATGGATGAAGCACAAGCTGGAATCAAGATTATAGGCAGAAATATGAATAACTTCAGATATGAAGATGATACCACCCTTATGGCAGAAAGTGAAGAAGAACTAAAGAGCCTCTTGATGAAAGTGAAAGAAGAGAGTGAGAACTCTGACTTAAAACTCAACATTCAAAAAACGAAGATTGTGGCATCCAGTTACATTACTTCATGGCAAATAGATGGGGACACAATAAAAACAGTGACATACTTCCTTTTCTTGGGCTCCAAAATCATTGCAGATGGTGACTACAGCCATGAAATTAAAAGATGCTTGCTCCTTGGAAGAAAATTTATGACAAACCTAGACAGTGTATTGCCAAAAAATGTCTATTTATTCAAAGCTATGTTTTTTCCAGTAGTCATGTATGGATGTGAGAGTTGGACCATAAAGAAGGCTGAACACGAAAGAACGATGCTTTCGAGCTGTGGTGTTGGAGAAGACTCTTGAGAGTCCCTTGGATTGCAAAGAGATCAACCCAGTCAATCCTAGAGGAAATCAGTCCTGAATATTCATTGGAAGAACTGATGCTGAAGCTGAAGCTCTGATACTTTGACCACTAGATGGAAGACTCATTGGAAAAGACCCTGATGCTGGGAAAGATTGAAGACAAGCAGAAAAGGGACAACAGAGGATGAGATATGTGGATGGCATCGCCGACTCAGTGGACATGAGTTTCAGCAAGCTTGGTGAAGGACAGGGAAGACTGGCCTGCTGCAGTCCACGGGGAGCCACAAAGAGTTGGACACGACTGAGTGACTGAGAAACAGCAACAATGGGGGTGATTTATGTCTTTTCTCTTTTAATCATCAGTCTTGATTAGTCAAATTTATTGATTTTTTCAAGGAACCGGTTTTTTGTTCCATTATTTTTCTGTTTTTTTTTTTTTAAATTCTCAATGTTATTGTTTTCTGCTTATTTTATTATTTCTTTCCATCTGCTTGCTTTGGATTTAGTTTGTTCTTTGTCTAATTTCTTACAGTGAGAGTTTAGATAATTGATTTTTTTTTCTGTACTAATGTAAGTATTTAGTAGTATAACTTTCTCAGCACTGCTTTCAGCTGCATATTATAGATTTTATATGTTATTTTTATTCAATTCAACCTGTTGTATACTTACATAACCTCTCATCATCAACTGATGTGAACATTTTACCACGTGAGTAAAGTGTAGAAACCCTATCTCTTTTTATGTCCCTCAAAAATCCCCCATTCATCATATTGCTTTCTTTAACCTTTCCTCTACCTACTTTGAGCACTACATTAGACATTGTTATAATGTTTGCTTTAACTATCAGACATAATTTAGAAAATTCAAGAGGAAAAAGAAAAGCCATTGTATTCACCCATATTTTTACTCTTTCAATCATTCTTTCTTCTTTCCTGATTTCAATATTCCTTTTTAAAAATCATTTCTTTTACATTTTAAAAGCTTCCTTTGGCCATTCTTTATTGTAGGCCTATTAGCAGCCAATTCTCTTAGCTTCCTTCATCTTCATTTCTGCACAATAATTTTGCCAGATATAGAGCTCTGGGTTGACAGTTCTTTTCTTTCAGCTCTTGAACTACTGTGCTACTTCCTTCTGGCTTTCATGGTTTCTGATGAGAAACTCACTTCCGTTTGAGTTGTTTTCTCCTGTAACTAGTGCATCACTTCTCTCCTGCTGCTTTTAATATTTTTTCTTTGTCTTTAGTTTTCAGAAGTTTGACTGGATGTGTCTTGATGTGAGTTTCTTTGGGTTTATCCCATGTGAGATTTGCCCAGCTTGTTGAATTTTTGTCTGATTTGGGGGATTTAGGGGGATTGCTTTTTTTAGTAGGCTTTCAGGCCCATCTGCATTCTCGTTTCGTTTCATGACATGGATTCCAGTGACATCAGTGTTAGGTCTTTTGCTCTGGAATAGAGTACCTGTGCCTTTCTTCATTTTTTCCCCAATATACTTTCTCTCCATTGTTCAGA
>SJYA01003317.1:1972134-1997397 GCA_006410615.1 Neotragus moschatus | reverse complement strand
AGATAATTTCTATTGCTCTGTCTTCCAGTTCAATTATTTCCTTTGCCTTCTCCTTTGTTTTTAAGCCCACCCATTGAATTTTTCATTTTAGTCATTGTGGTTTTCCACTGAAAAATTTCCATTTGGTTCTATTTTATATCTTCTGTTTCTTTGCTAAGACCATATTTTTTCATTTGTTTTAAGTATATTTGTAATTCCTTGTTGAGTGATTTTTATGAATACTGCTTTGAAACTATTGTCAGATAATTTGAGTATCTGTGTGAAGTCAGTTTTTGCATCCAAGTTTTTATTTTCTTTTCTTACTCAAGTCAAAATTGTCCTGGTTCTGGGAATGGCAGGTGATTTTTTAAAACCTGGACATTTTGTATATTATCCTATGGGACTCTGGATTTATTTCAATATTATTTTTTAGCAGGAGTCCTTACTGCCAGGTTGGGGTAAAAATCCAGGTTTCCCATTCTGCTTCCTTTGATAATGCAAGGTGGTCAGGGGTGCCTCATTACTGCTAGATAGATAATAGGATTTTAGGCTCCCTACTAGACCTCTACTGATGGTAGGAGCAAGAAAGGCCTCATTACTGCCAGGTGGGGATAAAAGTCCTGGCTCCCCACTTGGCCTTCTCTGATACCATCCCAACCAGAGGAGGGGGCAGATTAGGATATCTTGTTACAGTCTGGTAAGAGTGGATGTGGGGGTAGAGCCACAGTTTTTTTTACAGTGTTAGGTTGGAGTAGAGTGGCTACTGTCTAAAAGTTTACTACCTGCTGTCTTGTCCTTTTCTGGTCCCCTGGCTAGAAGGGAACAGGCTTTTGATGGGGCTGTTTTTCATTTTTGCTGTTGTTTTCATAGTTGTGCCCATTGGTGTTTCTGATAGTTGGCTTCCCTAGCACCCAGGAAACTCAACAGCGTATTTTTCTTTGGTCCCTGAGTTCCTTAGCTGGCCTTCCTTCTTCTCTACACCTTTCAGAATCTTTTTATATTTGCTTTATATATAACAACCGGAGTTTTTAGCTGTAGTTAGCAGGAGAAATCAGAAGGGTTTCTATTCCTGTCATCTGAAAGAAGTCCCCCTTTATATTCGATTTAAGAAAGTACGTAGGAAAAATGTGAATCTGCTCTAACTGACTTTTACAAAAGGAAAGAGGAAACAATTTACAGTCTTCCGTTCTTTAACAACAATTACTGAATGATAAGCTTCCCTGGTAGCTCAAATGGTAAAGAATCTGCCTGCAATGCAGGAGACACGGGTTCAATCCGTGGGTTGGGAAGATCCCCTGGAGAAGGGAATGGCAACCCATTCCAGTATTCTTGCCTGGAGAATTCCATGGGCAGACCATGGGGTCGCAAAGAGTCCGAGACGACTGAGCATCTTACACTTTCACTTTCACTGAGTGATAAATAGCTTGTAACACCCAGTGTCTTGACAATGAGACTGAGAAGGACTAGACTCTAATTCTCAGAAAGGAGGATGCTAGGACAGTGATTTCAATTCCTACAGAGATAAGTTTCCTCCCACCTTCTAAAGTTGCTTCCAGCCTTTCACCTTACCCCTGCCTATCCCATTTCTGGTTGGGGAGTCTCACGGGTATGCCTACAGACCTGGTATCTTGGCTTCCTTTATCCTGTGAGTATAGGCACAAAGGAGTGAAAAAGTCCAGCCTAATACATACTTCCTGGCCTTGTCCCAGGGCTACTGCTTATGGACCCCCACCTCCAGAGGCTTTGGCTCTTGGGATCATCCTTCTTTTCCTTCTACAGCTTGTCTCTTTATTCTCAGCTCCTTTCCTTCAGGACCTCCCCCCACCTCATACTACCCACTCCCTAATGGCCCAGGGAAGCACATTCCACACTCCTTCTTGGGGCCGAGGCCAATGGAGTTGTGGCAGCTGTTCAAGAATGCAGGTTGTGTTTGTGTGTGTGTGTGTGAAGGGGAGGTCCTGCCTGCCTGATTGGCCTGGAACTGGTGGTGGAGGATGCCCCAAAGGTCCACAGTTTTGAGGGCTGTTGGGAGAGCTGGGGGCTGAGGCCAAAGAGAGGGCAGCAGGCTATGACATCTCTACCCCTAGAGCCTTTGGTCAAAGCACAGATATATATTCTCTGTCTACTTCAGTCCTAGAATTGCTGAGGCCACAACAGTCTGGAAGATGTTTGGCAAATGTCTTTTGGGGCAAGCCCTATGATAGGGCCCAGTTGACTAGGCTCACGGAGACCAGCTCCTTGCAGACACTGTGGCCTCAGTTTTTCCACTTGTAAAATGGGGGCAATGCTTGTTGCTTCTATGTTTTAGTTTCAGGGGCCGTTTTGGAGGCCTTTTCAAGTCTATCCTGGCACATTCTCAGTTACTAAATGGTCCGATGGCCCTTTCACTGGGTAAATAACTAGTATTGTGCCTGTACTGAAAAGCTAGCCATTGCTGGTTTTTTAAATATGAATTTGAATCTGCCACAGAAAATATACTTTAAAAATTAACCAAATACCCCACCACACATTTTTGCATGCCTTGAATTTTGGACTTGTTCATGGACCACTTAAAGGCCCCACAGAACACCACTATTCCCTGGACCACCCCTCGTGAACTGCTGTCCCAAAGGAGGTCTGCGAATGGGTGTTAGAGGGAGGTGGGGCCTGGAAAAATGGCTTGGGGAGGTTGTTTTCCTGGGACAAGGAAATGAGTCGGGATGCAAAGAAGCAGAACTGTGGTAGAGGAAGTGCAATAGCCCTTGGGCCTGCTCAGATAAGCCTACTGGGAAGTGGGCTGGGTAGTCCTGAATGAAGGTCAAACTCTGGGTGGAAGATAGCAGCAGCAATGAGGGCACCAGGTTAACCTGAGAGGTGGATCTCAAACAGGGGGACTCTCAACTGGAGAGCTTAGCTCCTCTGACAGTTGCCTATGGGAAAAACAAATACCTCAAAATCTGAGCTGTGGAGGAAGCCCAGAAATGATTTGAGGTCAGAAATTCCCCACTCTTGGAGGAAACTCCAGGTGTCCCAGAGGGGAACCAGTCACCCATCCATCCATTCATTCATTCACCAATAATTCTGTGATGTGCCCAACCCTGTGCTAGATGCCAGGGATACAACTGTGTGTAAACCATGGCCTACCCTCAAGAGACTCCCAATCTAAAGGGGAGGACAAGTAAATAATTCCAATACAGTTTGGTCGGAGAGCTGTGGGAGCTCAGTGGAGAAGATCTAACCCAGATGCGAGGTCAGGGAGTCTTCCTGAAGGAGCTGATACAGAAACTGGGAACAGAAGGGTGAGATGGCATTATCCAGGGGAAGACAAAGCAGAAAGGAACAGTGTTCTCAGCAGAGGGATGTGCGTGGGTAAGTTCCATGGCTTATACATACTGGCTCAGCCTGGGAGGGTTTGTCATGCCCTATCCCCAGGCCTTTGGCTTACCTTATTACCTTATTGACTTACCTCTAATAACCTTATCTTAGAGACCTTACCAACCCCTGATTGAACCTGATCTCACAGTAAAATAAGGCAGCACGGGGCCCAGGGGCCTCTGGGCGCAGGTGGGATAGGGCAGAGTCTCAAAGAGAACAGGGCCAAAGCATGCAGGGAACCGTCCAACCCTTTGACCCTCTGCTGGGGGGCAATGTGGGCTAGAGAAAGTGATACTGCCTACCCTGGGCCAGTGTTGGCTCCTGCAAAGGTGCTTTATAGTGTTCAAAGCCTGTAGCCGGTCCCACTGTCTGTGAACCCTCTAGTGGTTCTGGAGGGGCACCTAGAGCAAGACCTACTATAGCCAGGCATGCAGGGAGCATCACAAGATGGATAATGGCCTGCCTAAGATTCCTCAGAGGGAAGTGATGGGGCAGGACTTGCCCCAGGGCTGCCTCTACCTTCCACTGGAAGCCATGGTTTATGTACTCAGGAAACTCAAGGCAAGAACTGGACATGCTGTGATCATGAGGCTATAAGGAAGAACACTTTGGCTGCCTCTGGAAGCTGTAGGGAAGCTTGTTCAACCCCCTCACAGTATACCTGGGTGAAGGAGGCTCAGACAGAAGAAAGACCTTACCCAGGGTCATGCTGCAACCTCTGAGCTGGGGCTGGGAGTACATGCCCTGGGTTCTCTGGTTGAGTGGCCAGCTGTGGGTTACAAATGGAAGGAAATAGCAGACCCTGGCTAAGCAGCAGCCTGCAAGGCAGAGAGACTTCAGCTCAATTTCTGTCTTGGCCACTCCCTCACTGTTCGACTATGGGCTTCAGTTTCCTATCCTGAAAAATGGGGATAATAAATAGAGCTAACATTGTGGGGCTAGGAAGTCCAAAGACATCAATGGATAGGAGCTACGTCAAGGAAGAGAGGGATGGGAGGGAGGCTGGGCAAGATCTGGAAGCTAGTCCTGGCAGGCGCAACAGCTCCTCTGTGGGTACCCTCTCTGCCTTCTTATCCCCACCGCAGAGAGAGGGCACCACAGCTTCCCTCTAGGCCTTGTTAGCAACACTCTCGAGGCCCACATCAGTCCCTAATTTTTTGACTAATCCCAAACCCCAAGTTGCATTGCTCTCTACCTCAGAACTAGGGGACCTATCTGATGATGCCAGGGCAGCTGGGACTGGTGCTACCCTAGGGATAGGTAAGTAGGGGTCACTGTCACCAACTTTCAGCTGCCCTGCTCCTTCCATCATCCCTGGGCACCTGCACCAGAACCTCCACCCTTAGAGACTCTTGCTTTTTCTGGAATCCTGCTCCTGGATTTCTGGGGTAGGCCCCCCCTCTCTCTCTGAATTTCAATCTCTGCTCTACAAACGAGGCCACTCTTTCCTGCGTCCTCTGTGGTTTCCTTCTCATCTCAGTGCCTGCTGATGGTAAGTCACTTCAGTCCTGTCCAACTCTGTGCGACCCTATGGACAGCAACCCACCAGGCTCCCCCGTCCCTGGGATTCTCCAGGCAAGAACACTGGAGTGGGTTGCCATTGCCTTCTCCAGTGCATGAAAGTGAGAAGTGAAAGTGAAGTCGCTCAGTCGTGTCCGACCCTCAGCGACCCCATGGACTGCAGCCTTTCAGGCCCCTACATCCATGGGATTTTCCAGGCAAGAGTACTGGAGTGGATTGCCATTGCCTTCTCCGTCCAGAGATGCTGCTAAATCGCTTCAGTCGTGTCCAACTCTGTGTGACCCCATAGACGGCAGCCCACCAGGCTCTTTTCCATCCATGGGATTTTCCAGGCAAGAGTACTGGAGTGGGGTGCCATTGCCTTCTCCATCCAGAGATGAGGGGCCAGCAAATGTTAGTTCCTGTTCCCTCTTCCGCTACTCCCCTCCGTCACCCCAAGATCCAGTCATACTCAACCATTCAAGCATATCAGCATACAACATAGACATTGTTCCCTCCTTGCCGTGTTGCTCCTGCTGCTAACTCTACCCTCCTATGGGGCACTGTAGTGCAGTCACAGGGACACAGACTCTGGAGTCAGACATCCAAGCTCAGCCTGAGCTGCTTCCTAGATGGATGACCTTGGGTCAAGTGACTTCACATCTCTGTCCTTCAGTGTCCCCATCTGCACAACAGAATACTGGTAAAAATTACCTTGGTGGGTTGTTGAGAAACTTAATCCAAGTAGAGCAATTCAGTAAGTACTCAGTGAGTGGAGCTATTATTCTTGCCATTTCATATGTGGGGCAACACTGGTTCCAAAAGGGTAAAGGGGATAAAATGGTGACCAGAACTCCCAGAGGTCCTGCTGCACTGTGCTCAGGCTAGGATGAGACTTAGCGTCTTCTTCCCCATCCTCCAACCATCTTCCCAGAAAATGGATATCAGTCTTGTGACTTGTTGCTAGAGGTGAAGCTTGGCTCTGAACCCCACCAGATGGGCCTTGCTCTCACCAGCTCCTTCCCCTTATCCCCTTCTCCCTAGTCCCCACAATGGTTCTTGTTCTTTCAGCAGAAGAACCATTTAGAATGGGCGCAGATGGCCTGACATGAAACGCCATCTCAGCCTCAAGGCTTCCACTCATCCGCTCAGCCTCTGCCTTGCCAGCCCACCTTGCCTTCCCCTTTTGAACCACTATCATTCGATCAACTGTTACTCTTCTCAGGAGATGTCCCTCAGCCACACGCAGTTTTGGCTCTCCCATCAGCAAGAACCATTTTGCCCCCAGCCTGCTTTGAGTATCAGCTCACTGGTCGTGACACCTTCCCATCTCTTCTTTCTCATATTCTCTAGGTTTGAGATATCTCTCCACATCCTCATAGAGAAGTTCCTTCCTCCCCACTTCTAAACCCTTCTGGGTGGATCCTCTTTCAGATAGCCCAGAGGTGTGACGGGTCAGAAGATGAAATGATTTCAAAGGCATCATCGCTGGTTCACAAACAGCTGCCCCCACAGCCAAAAACTGACTCAGCAAGGGCTTGCTTGGCATTTGACTCTTGCCCTCTGTTTCAGGGATTGTTTCAGAATGTCAGCTCCCCAAAGGTTGGGGCTTGGCTGGCTCCTAGGAGACATCCACAATGACAGCGCTGCTATGTGTGTGCAGAGGCAGTGGCAATCTGGTGCCAGCTCCTGGGAATGACAGGGTGCACTCTCTGTGTCCTTGGGTGACTCAATAGAGGTCAAGGGCATGAACTACTTGACACTTTCAAATCTCCCATCTCCCAGAGTCATCAGAATGTATGATCACTTATGAAAACTTATGATATAGCAGAAAGAAGACTAGACAGGGAGTCAGGCTGACCCGATTAAGCCCTATGCCCCAGCTTACTTGGTACGTTGTTTGGCCATTGGACGCCTTGATGTGAGATCATGTGTGCAAAGCACCATGCCCGGTGCATTACCAGAATTACGCAATAGGTAGACTATTATTACTCCTCCCACCTCCATTTCCCCACATCTCCCCCACCCCATTTGGCTCAGCCCAGATCTAGATCCCCTCAGAGCAGCCCAGATGCTCCTGGGCCTGGTGGGCAGAAGAGGTGGAGGGAGTCACCACCCCGGGGAAGCTGGGCGGGACCACAGGGCTCCATGTCACCCCCGGGCACTGAGTCAGGGACTGGGGCTTCAGCACCTGAAGTAGCCGGCTCTAGGAGCAGGAATGACTTGGCCTGGGGTCTGATCACCAGGCTGCCAGTCCTGGATGTGCTGCAGGCTCCGTGTGTCCTTGACTGAGCCCCTGATCCTGTCTCTAGTGTGGAAGTGGGGCTGGAGGCGGCTGTGCTAATGGTCTTCGAGGCACCTTTCAGATTGGCTACTTGGTGAGTGCGAGAAGATGGAGAAACAGTAGGTGGGGGAGCAGGAGCCCCCAGAGTTGACACTCCAGCAGAGGGCGATGGAGCTAGAGCCTGGCTCTGGGCCCTAGAGGGAATGAGTTACCACAGTGACCTTGCAGGTGGGGCAAGTGTGGAAGCCGCCCTGTTGGCTGGCAGACCAGAGTGGGAGCCAGGGACAACCAGTGACAAATCACTCTCTTGTGTCTCTATCCAGAACAGCTTCCCCTTGGCAGGAGTGAGAGTCAACAAACAAGGCCAGGGCAGCCCCAGCCCTGTGCAGGCTGCCAGGACCAGGGAGTGCCCCTGGGGACCCTGGGTGAACCTAGGTAGATTCTGGGCAACTGCTGAGGCACCATGCCCCCAACTTTGTCCTTCTCCCTTTAAGACCTGACCTTCATATAAGGAAAAGCCATGCTGGGGTCTACCTCCGGTCTCTGGGCCAGGCCTGGGATGAAGCCCATCTCTAGCCAGTGCAGACAGGGCCCAGTCCTTGTCCTCTCTCTCTTACATGACCCTTCCAGCCAGGATCCAGAACCTGACTTTTTCTGACATTTCTGAGCCTGGATGACTCCAACCTACTGTCTGACCCCCTTGCCTTCTCTGGGCCTCCCTTTTCTTACCAATAATCTGCTGGAGGATGGTCTTGTTGAACTTCAAGGATGCTTCCAAATGTGAAATTCCAGAAGTTGGAGATTATATTCCAGGCCCTGGTTTTCTTTGCCCAGATGCCAGAAGAACACTGATCCTAAGTCGCTCTTTCCACCTCTGGACTCTCAGGACAACTGCTCTGCTGCTTCCACTGGCCGCCCTCCCCAGGAAGGAGCCCTCTTCGGTCGTGAAAATTCAAACCATCTCTCACCTTTCCTAGAACCTCCTCCACTTCTGGGGGAGCCTGGGCCACTTAAGCATGTGTGTGTGCAAGCATGTGCACACCCACGTGTATTTCTACCTCTGCCCCATATTTGTATCTGTGCCAGGTGAGGGAAAGTCACTTCCCAACCCGCTTCTCCCACATGGTTTGTACAAAGCAGTGACTGAAGTCCACGGGCATCAGGCTGACTTTGAAACTTACCTTTCTCAGCCTTAGTTTCCCAATGTGTAAAAATCCTCACTTCATAGGGTTTGATAAGGTTTCATTTATTCTCTTAGGAATATGTATGAAAGAATCACTCTGGGCTAGGCACAGCTGTAAGTGCTAGAACGAAATGAGGTAATCAGGTGAAGTGCTGACTTCCACGTGGGGCCTGTAGCAAGAGCCTGGCCAGTGTGAATGTTCTTCCTCATCCGCGTAGTCATAGCTAACAACTTTAGATCACCTACAATGTGCCAGAAGCATTTGTATTCTTATATTTCTCACAACTAGCCTTTGCTGGAGGCATTATTATTACCGCCTCTGTATTACAGATGAGGAAACTGCAGGAAAGGTGAAGTTAATGTTCCACGGTCGTGTGGCTACTAAATGGCCATCCAGCCTAAAGTTCGTACTCTGGATCCCTCTAATATACTGCCTCTCCAGTGAGAGCTTGCAGCGTCTTCTGCCACCAGGGCTAAACTCACAGCCCCACAGCCACGAGAGAGATGTAGGCACTCATACGCACATCAGGCACACACACACTTAGGCCACACATCAGTGCTCATGTTCAGTAGCCCAGGCCCCATCAACGTAAAAGCACACACCCTCCACATATCTACAATGCTTCCTCCCCACCAGAGCCCAGATAGGCATTCCCCACTCCACGTAGCTCTGCCTCAGCCCTGCTGGACACACAAGCACACAGACACAGTCGCACACACACACACACACCCCCCTTCCTCAGTGTTCATGGCCAAGATGAGGGGGAAGAGAGGAGAAAGAACTGTTTCTGCAGTGTGAGCCTGTGCAGTGGGTTCAACTGAAGTAGGCAAGGTCAGTAGGCAGAGAGGGGGCGGCTGAGGGGCACTGCCTTGACCAGAGACGAGGGGCTGGGGGAGGGAGGCGGCAGCAGCAAGAGGGAGGAGAAGGCAGTATCTCGATAAACCATGCAAGGTCAAAGTGGGGAGGGGTACTATAGGGACTGAACTCGCAAGAACTTTCTCAAGCCATAAATTTTCACTAGCTGCCTGAAGTCCAGAGTCTGGAGGCCAGAGGCCGGAAACCTGAGCAAGTGAGTCCCAAGACAGCCAGTCTCAGGAGCAGCAGGGTCAGGGCCTGGGCCTTGGGTGGGGGGAAGGGCAGGGGGCTGCCCAGCCTCTGGGCTCCAGCCCTGTTTCCTTCTGTGCTCTCGGGTGAGGCTGGTGCTCTGATTCCGAGGTTGTTTCTCCGTTATTCGTGAGGGCCAGCTCCCGGAGTGGCTCCATGTGCACTGGAGGACGCGGCCTCTTGTGCCTTTGTGTCGATGTGGGTCCTTGCCTGCGTGGGTGGAGTAGCAGAGTGGTGAAGGAACACGAGCTTCAAAGTCAGATGGGACAAGTGTCCAAGTCTGAGCTCCACGGCCTGCCAACCGCCTGACCTTGGGTGCTTGACTCACTCTCTCAGAGCCTCTGTTTCCTCATCTATAAGTGGAGATCACTGTGGCTGCCTTACAGGTTGGAAGGATGACCTGATACAGCGCAGGTGACAGGCTGATCGCAGGGCCTGATACATAGTAAGTGCTCAGTAACTTTAAGAGTTATTATTATATTGAATCCACCAACCCCAGCTGCACCTGCCCTCCCAACAATTCAGCCCCCGGGGCCATGGATCCTCAACTCCCAGTGAAGGTGGTTACAACACCCAGATCCTCTCATGTTCCTGTGTCTTCATCAGTGGGCATGGCTGCCCGTGCCCTTCTTGCACACTCTGTCTCCCAATAGGCCACTGAGGGCCCAGTTTGTAGCTCAGAAGCCAACCTAAGGTAGTGGACACACCAGATGCATGTATACACCTGCACACACATCTGTCCACACAAACCTGTGCACCTCCTGGTGCAGGCATGTTTTCACGTGTCACTGCATGGGCGCAGATACCCACACATGCTCTTAGGAATACATGCATTAGCTGGAACACACACAGCGGTAATTGTGATCTTGAACAAATTGCTGTGCCTCACTTTTCTTACTTTTAGAACACGGGTACTTGACAGGGACTTTAAGTGGATTAAAGGAAATAATGTGGAAGTGTGGGGTAGCCTAGAAGGTGCTATTATTATTATCCATGCTGTCAACTGTAAAATCATTCCCAAATCCATCTTCCTGGTCCCCATTCTGCTGCCACTATTCAAGCCCAAGCCACGTCCACGTATCTTCTGGATCATTGCATTGGCCTCCTCACTGGGCACCCCATTTGCACTCCTGCCACTCTACAGGACACTGCCAGGTGTGCTTTCATCAACACATCACTGATGAGACCTCCACCCCTGCTTAAAGCCTTCAGTGGTGTCCATTATTTCTAGTTCCCCCATGTTCCAGGAAGTATTTGGCACAGAGATCCAGGCTGCCTGGTCTCCTTCTTCTGTATCTACTGTGACCTTGCACCATGATGTTGAGTAAGCCATTTTACTTTTCTGAGCCTCAGTATCCTCATCTGAGAAATGGGGCTAATAGCATGGTAGTTGAGAACAGTAAATGAGCTGTAAGGCACTGAATTGGGGTTTGGCACAAAACGGTACTATTAGGACACAAGACTGATTCTAGAACCCTTCTCAGTTTGACCTCTGCTGGCTTTTATAGCCTCAGTTTGAATAACACCTCCCCTAGGAGGCCAGCCCTGGATCGTAGACTAGGATAGGCCTCTCAGTCCCAATCTAGGTGTTAACTTATTGTTCAGTTTCTGACTCCCTCACTGTTCAGGAAGCTCCAAGAGGGCAGTGCGTGGGTACTCAGTCCTGTCCAACTCTTTGTGACCCCATGGGCTATAGCCCGCCAGGCTCCTCTGCCCATGGAATTTTCCAGGCAAGAATACTGGAGTGGGTTGCTATTTCCTACTCCAGAAGATCTTCCCAACCCAGGAATTGGACCCATATCTCTTGAGTCAGGCATGTTTTTTACCACTAGCACCATCTGGGAAGGTAGAGTCATGGTTATTTCTGCCCATGGGTCCTGACGCATAGTGGATGCCCCTTAAATCCCTGTGGAATGGATGAACTTTCTAATGTGTGTTCTGCACCCTTAAAAGAGGGTGAGGGCTTCCAAGGAATAAGAGGGGGATGAGTCAAGTAGAGGCTGGAGATCTGTGTTCAGGGATGGTCACATGCAAAAGGAAGCCAGGAGTTTGGTGAAGAGAGCAAGGGGTCTGGACTCACTCCCTATCTTGACTCAAAGCTGAGATTTTTTTTTAAATCATGATTTTCTGCCATCCATCTCATCCCACATTCTGCAGGGAGAGGCTGGATGGCAGCTGATTAGACAAGTTCAAAGAGTCTGATGCCCTGCCTGACCCTGAAATTTTTGACTAAAGGTGAGTCCTCAGATTTGCCAACCCTGAGCCTGGTTTAGGGACCAAAATACCAGAAAAGGAAGTCTTCAGAAGGAAGATAGGAGTGGAACTCACATCTCTTGAGCCTGCACTCTGGACCATGAAGAAAGCTGTGTGTGTTTGTTTTTCTCATATTGTCCTTTGGAGTTTGTGGGCCCTAAAACTCCTGCTATGCAGGCCCAGCATCTGACATTGGTCCTGCGGCCCAGAGCAGGGCTGGCTCCACTTCCCATGCATTTACTCCAAGGGAAGGTCAAGTACCGACGTGGAAGACTAGAGGTTGAAGAAAACCCAGACAGACTGAAGTCAAGACAAAGACACACGGGTACAAATCATGCAGAGAAGGGAAAGTGACAGCAGAGAAGAAAGACAGATGGGAGAGGAAGAAAGAATAAAAAGGAGAAAGGAGGGCGAGGGAATGAGAGTGAACAAGAGAGAAGGAAGTGAGAGGAAGAATCAGGTGTCTGCACATGGCCATCCCCTCACAGCCCCCTCTGGCCCCTTCTCTGCTTGTGTCCATGATGGTGATGAGATGGCGAGGCTGAAACTTGTTCCCTCCAAACCATGGGCGATCTGCATGCAGAGTGAAAAGAGAGGGCCAGGAATCTGAGGCCTGGAATGTCATTTCCTTTGGTCCCAGGCCTGGTGAGGCAGGCCTGTGGGCACTGGCTCGAGGCCACTTGGGGGCAGGCCCTCGTCCTCTGGCCAGCAGCAGGAGGCAGACAATGCTGCCTGGGGGAGGGCTTGCTGCCTTTACACTTTCTGCAAAAAGGAGCTCTTTTCAAGGCTTGACACAGGGCTGCCCCATGCTTCAGGATGGTGGGGGATAACATCCCCTAAGCTCCTGCTTCCAGGAGGGGGGCTGTCCAGAATGCTCGGTGATGGGAACTGGCTCCCTGCTCCTCTGAGCACCTTGGAGTGTCTTCTTTGCGCACACACTTCCTGAGCCCCTGCTCTGGGCTCGGCACTGATTTAACTGCTCTACGTACAGCTCTCTTTCATTCTCAAAACCACTCACGAGAGCTTCAGTGGCTTCATTTTAGTGTTGAGGAAGTGATCCTCAGAGAGGAAAAATGACTTTCCCACAGTCACACCGCCAGGAAACTGCTGATCGGACTTCAGTCAAGTTCTGTCTGGTCACAGGGCTGATAACTCTAGTCCCTGACCTCCTGGAGAGGAAGGGCTGAGGGTCAGAGGTCCCATGCCTGGCGAGTCCCAAGTAATGTCTGAAAGAGTGTCACAGCCAGAAGTGGCCTCAAGGGCAATAGGGTTCTAACCTAGTTCCTCATTTGAAAGATGAGGAAAATGGCGTATGAGAGGGGGAAAGGCTTGACTTGTTAAGGGCCACAAAGCCTCATAAGCGACAGGCAGAAACTGGAACAGAGAAATAACTCAGATAGGGGCTCCACAGAGTGAGCTCAGGGATACCAGAAAAGTCTTCAACATTTTCATTTCCCAAACCCTGGCATCTGAGGCTCATTTCGATGCATTTGTGGAAGTTAATGAAACCACACATTGGGATTTGGGATTATCCCAGAATATTCCTCCTACATAACTGCTACATTGACCCTTGAAGCCTGCCAGTCCTAGGTCCTAATGAAGGGGGATCAGGTACCTGGGTCACTCATCTCAGGCTTAAATGGGCTCTCCAAGCTTCATCCAAGACCAGTCACTGGGGAGTAGGAAGACCAGTTTTATCCCATGCCTCTCACCAAGGAGACAAAGGGGTGCCCTGAGTATGCCTCAGTCCCCTGCCTCAGCCATCACTACAGTCCAGTGCTTGGTTCCCCATGACAGAGGCAGATGAACCCAAGATGGCAGTTCTAGTTGGGGTAATCCCTGCCTTATGCCTCTGGATTTGTGAGTGCTGGGTCTCCTGGGAAATTTCCTTTGAACTCCGCTAATAAGGCCAAGCTGTCCTGAAGCCCCTGCAAATTTTTGTCGGATGTCCCCAGTTGACCTCCCACACCCAGGGAGAGACCTGCCCCACTGGGTGCTGGGAAAAGAGTGGGCATCGGGGCTTGCCCAGCTAAGCATCTCCCATCTCTCAGGGCCTGCCGAGGGGGAAGTTGGCACTCGCAGCCACTCTGCCCCAGAGCAGAGCCCAACCAGGAGATTTTCCTGGCTAGGCCAGTCCGAGCTCACTCGACTCTACACAGGCCTGAGGAGGTGACAACCCTATCGACCAGCTCCTCCTGGCCCCCCATTTACATCTTAATTACATTCCTTGGGAAAGCGTCCAGGCCGCATTCCGCCTGGCAGGCTGCTGGGAAGACCCACAGAGCACTATGGTAACGCCCAGGCGTGTTGGTCAAGCAGCAGCCGCCAGGCTGAGGAACCTCCCTTCCAGGGCCAGCCTGGATTCCTCAGCCCCGCCAGCTCCCGACCGCTCCCGCTTATCCATGTGCTCCTACCCCAGCCCCCTTACCCCTCCCATCTCCAGCCAAGCACACAAATGTCCAATGTCCAGCTCCCTTCCTCAAAGCCTCAGACAAGGCTGCTGTATTTCTCCAAAGCCACTTCCCCAGGCACCACCGTTCAGGGCCCAGGTAGAGGAAGGGGTGGTGGAGGGTGCAGAGTCCAGTGCAACCTTGGTGCTGCCTCTCGTGAGCTGTTCACCAAGAGTGCTGGGCCACAGCTGTAGCTTTCAAACTTTTTCCTTTCTTCTTTCCCTTTTTAAAAATACAGCTCTGAATTAGGACCCTAGTAAGTCAAAGAGGGTAAAAATTAAAACAAAACAATTGATCGCTTCCTCAGACTGTTTACATCTTCATAGCTTGGTAGAAAATATTTCAGTTTTGGTGGAACCCAAGAAGCATCTCCATAGACCCTCCAGGGCTCCTTAGAAAATCAAGTTAAGCTTCCTTCTTCAGCATCCCTTCCCAAACCCCTCCCTGGAGAAGCAATGTGCCTTCTTTTCACTTGTTCCTCTGGCTGCTCGCAATCCTTTGGGAGAGATCAGGGCTGGAAGGGAGGGGAGTAGCAGCTCCCCCACTCCAGCCCCTCGCCCAGCTCCATTTTGGGCACAGAAGATGGACATACCCTAGTCTTCCTCCTTCCCCTTTTCTATCCTACTTTCCTCCCCGCTTCCCTCTTTTTCCTCCCTTCCTCCCTTGCTTCCTATATTCATAATAAAAACCTTTCAGCAAGCAAGACCTTTTGTGAAAGCCCAATGATGGACTAGGTAATGCAGGCCTTCTTTTGGTTAGAGGCAATAGAACTCTATAGTCCCACCCACTGGGCTCCCACTTGCGCCCTAGAAGCCCTGGAGGCATCTTGGAGGCTCTAAGGAACAGAGTTTGAAAGCCATTGGCCTTGTCAGGTCTGGCAGTCTCTGAATAGATGTCTTTGCTTTCTCTTCTCATGTCTCACTTTCTTCCTCACCTTGCCTCCACCCCTGCTTTCCTTCTCCCTCTTTTGCCTTCTCATCTCTCCTTTCCTCCCTGCTTGGCAGAGCCCCGGGTCCAGTCTGGCCCCGCTTTTCCTGCCCGGGGCAAGTGGACCCAGGCTCCATTCCAACACTGGGCAGTAATTTTGGGTCCCTAACTTGGCCAGACGTGCTTTCCAGTCATGTGAGCAGAGGCCCTGGAGCCAGGCATTCCTGCCCAGCCCTTTCAACTGTAATCAAGGCGGGGGTGGTGGCACCAACACCAAAAGGTAGCTGGAGACTTTTGTTGTTGTCTGGAGAGGACGAGGGAAGATCAGGAACAATATCAGGTGCAGACACATCCTGGGATAGGAAAGCCCTCCCCTCCCACTGAAGGGTGTGGGACCAGACAGTTGACGCTTCTGTGGGCTAGGATCCTGCTTAAGAAGACAGAGCCCTTCTACAGTGCCATCTTACCATGGAACTCTCCAGAAAGGACTCATGAAAAGGCCCTGTTCAGCCACAGACAGGAAAAGCAAGGACAGTTAGGGGCTGGGTGCCAAGCCTACTCTCAACTGGATTCCAATCACCTGGATCATTGCACTTGAGGGGTTACTACTCTGTTCCAGGAACTGGGGGTGTGGCTGCAAACAGACACAAATCTCTACCCTCATGGAGCTGATATCCAATCAGGGGAGACAGATAATAAACAAAAGTGTTAGGTAGAATTGGCAGAGAGTGAGAAGGACAGAGGAGGAAAATAAATCAGGGAAGGGGAATAGTGAAAGCAGGGATAGAGGAGGAGAGAGATTTGAAATAGAGTAGTCAGAGGTTTCATGGAGGTGGTAACACTGAAGGACTGAAGGAGGTTAGGGAGTGACTGATGCAGACATCTGGTGGAAGAACATTCCAGGCAGAGGGAACTTCAAGTGCAAAGGCCCTGAGGTGGTGACACACTGGCATGTTCGAGGAGTAGCAAGGAGGTAGAACTAGCTGGATAGAGCAATGGGGAGTGTGTGTGCACACTTAATGACTTCAATTGTGTCTGACTCTTTGGGACCCTATGGACTGTAACCTGCAAGGCTTCTCCATCCATGGGATTCTCCAGGCAAGAACAATGGAGTGGGTTGCCACTTCCTTCTCCAGGGGATCGCCCCAACCCAGGGATCAAACTCTCATCTCTTATGTTTCCTGCATTGACCAGCAAGTTCTTTACCATTAGCGTACCTATGGTAGGCTATTCTAAGAACTTTAGCTTTTTCTCTGAGTAACATGGGGGCCAGTGCAGGATCTGGAGGCAGGAAAGGAACATGATCTGAAGAAAGCACATTGGGACATCGTCTTGGCTGCTGAGCTGAGAATAGACTAGGGGCAAGGGAGAAATCTGGGATGGTGACTCAGGGGAGGGATAGTGGATGAACCAGGGAGAAAGGCTTCTGGATATGCTTGGAAAATAGAGCTAACAGGACTAGATGTGGGAGTGAGAGCCCTCTGCGCGCCAGATCCTAGATCCAGGGCATGCCCCTTCATGAGCTCACCATTGAGGGTGGGGTGGGGTGGGGGCTATGGATCCCACAGGTTGTCCCTGTGTGCAGGCGATTCCAGGGGGTTATAGAAGCCCATGGTGCAGGGGAGGTTCTCACCCTTAAATGCTAAAGGGAAAGAGACACTGATCTACAGAGGTTGGGAAACAGGTAAAATGTGGTCAGAGCCCTAACGAATCTCAGATAAAGGCAAGAGAGGAAAAGGGCCTGGGCTGTGGGGAGCAGCCTGATTTTTGTATCAAGGTCACACACTCCTCTTCTCTCAGGGCTGCAGGAAAACTGGAGGGTTTCAGGGCTGCTGTCTGATAGGACTCCCTTGTGGCGCAGTCCCCCAGCCACTCCCTTATTTGTTGAGTCAGTTGAGGATCATGGATTAGCCACTCCCTGAGCTGTGCCGGGCCAGCCAGCTGGTCTCTTTTATCCCATAGGACTTACAAGACTTCCTGGGTAGCAAGACAAAAGAGAACTTACATCCTCAGGTGAGTTAGACCCTGGGGGTGTGGAGTAGACTGGAGCCTGGGCTGCCACCAAAGGCATGGCTAGTTTCCCATCAAACCCATTCCCCAGACCAGGCTTCTCCTTCCCTTTGCCCTGGCTACCTCAGGAGTTTGAGCACCCCAATTTCTGGTTCTCTGGAAGCCAGGAGTGCAGGGTACAGGGCTATGTCAAGCCAAACCAGGGCTCGTAAGCTCCAGGGTGGCTGGAGCCTGAGCTAAGCTACCCCAGCTGAGGGACATGGGCCCCTGAGCCCTGAAAGAGGAAAGGTCCAGAGTTCCCTATCTAATGTCTGATGTAGAGCTCTATGCTTCTCAAGCCAGCGAGATACGGATGGCTCATGAGTCATACACTATTTAATCGACCGGCACAGACAGCCCATGGAACACTGACCACTACCCTCTGTCATCTCCCTTCACATCCTCGTCAGTGAAGCAAGTCAGTTATTTCAGATTCCAGAAGGTCCAGTAACAACAAAACAATAGGTCTTGTTGAGTGAGTCTCTCTGCAGAGTAAAGTGCTGGACACTTTAGACACACATATTATCTCATTTAAAACCCTACTGCCAATCAACGAGGTGTATGCTATTAGTGTGCCCGTTTTAGAGATGAAAAGACACGAACTCAGAAAAGTCAAGTTCTCCGTCCAAGAGGCAGCTTGGAAGAAGCAGAGCTGGCATTCGAACCAATCTAGGAAGACATGCTCATTCTGGTTAAGGGTGAGCCCAGAGTCACGAAACCAAAGTCCCCTGGCTGCTCCCGGTGGGGAATAGTGGGGGAGGGTGACTCCAGCTTCTTACCGGAGCTGCCTTCCGTCTGCTCTCCCACCCACCTCACCCAGCTCCTCTCATCCTTATTTTTCCCCTCTCCCATTACTGGTTATACTGAGGATGTAGAGGCTGAGGCAAGGGGCCCTCGGTCTTTCAGATCTAGAGATGGACGACCTGGAGCTGAGGATCCTGGAGGGGAAATATTTTGGCTTGAAGATCCAGGGCAGACTGGGGGATTGGAGGAGTGGTGGTGTCCCTGGGAAGGAGGATCATGCTACAGGCTTGGGTGAAGCCCCCCGAAGCTACAATGAGGGTCTGAGCTGGCTCCAAACCACTGTGGTCTGGCTCCTTCTTGTTAGTAAGAAATGATGAATTTGAGAAATTACTGGAATGATTGGGGGAAACAATGAATTTCCTCACCCACACTTCGGGCAGGTATGGGGAGTAAGGAAGCTTTTCCCAAGGCCCTAAGCGCCCCATTCCTCAAAATTCTTCTCAAAAGCCTTATGATGTAGGCACTATCACTGTTTTGTGTTTTAAAGAGGAAACTGAGGCATAGGGATGTTTAAAGTTCTGCCATATGTAAAAGGCAATGGCACCCCACTCCAGTACTCTTGCCTGGAAAATCCCGTGGATGGAGGAGCCTGGTGGGCTGCAGTCCATGGGGTTGCTGAGAGTCGGACACGACTGAGTGACTTCACTTTCACTTTTCACTTTCATGCATTGGAGCAGGAAATGGCACCCCGCTCCAGTGTTCTTGCCTGGAGAATCCCAGGGACGGGGGAGCCTGCTGGGCTGCTGTCTCTGGGGTCGCACAGAGTCGGACACGACTGAAGAGACTTAGCAGCAGCAGCAGCAGCAGATCCAGAGAACCCATATAATTTTGCTCTTGGGTTTCGCTGGTAGCTCAGACAGTAAAGACTCTGCCTGCCAATGCAGGAGACGCAGGTTCAGTCCCTGGGTCGGGACGATCCCCTAGAGCAAGAAATGGCAACCCATTCCAGTATTCTTGCCTGGGAAACCCCATGGACAGAGGAACCTGGCAGGTTACATTCCGTGGGGTCACAAGGAGTCAAACGCAACTTAGCGATTAAACAAAAACACTACTTTTGCTCTACAGCCATCTGCTCAACCCCCTACTGTGGGGCCCAGTGAGTGACTTGCTAAAGTGCTTCCCGAGTTCCGTTGGTGGACTGAGGAATAGCAGAGTTCCGTAAAACCCAGCTCTGCCACTCACTGCTTATAGGTGGAACCCTGGCAAGTTATTTTATCCCTCTGAGCTTCAATTTCCCCATCTATAAAATGGGGCAATAGGACAACTCCAGCAGGGTTATATATGAAAGTACCCCTTACGTACAACCCAGAAACAAACATTGGCTCAGTCTCAAATTGCTGGGCATTGACTGGGCTGGACTGTGAGAGCTGTTTTGTGAACTCCCCAGAGGTCTTGGTTCTCCTGTGGCCAGCACCACAGGTTGGCTGGACTGGGAGCAGTGAGACTAGCGGCTGTGGGGCTGAGGTCTGGCCTCCATCTCCTACACTGATTCTGAGCTCTGAGTGGTAACAGTGCCACGGTCGCAACATTGCTCACTCCTGCTCTGGTCTCTGGGTACCCTTTCTAGGGCCTTAGTGACCTTCCCAGCCCTCTGAAGCCCTGAGGAAGCTCCGCCTTGCCTTGGCTGCTCCCCTCAATGACTAGAGTTCAGTCTCCCAACCTCTGCTGCAGTCCTGCTGCCCCTCCTCACCTGCCCCTGGACTCTGCCATTGGTGTGTCCTCCCTCCAGCTCCCTGTGGGACTGCAGATCCCTGAATACCGACTGAGACCACGTCCTTCAGAGAGCCTGTTGGGCTCACGAAGGACCTGGTTCTTCTCAGTAAGGCACCACACCATGAGAAAAAAGAAATAGTTTCCTACACCCAAGTACAGTGGAGGGCTTAGGCCGAGCTAGGAAAGCCTTCTGCCTACCGCTGGCATGCCCTCCAACCGTCCCCTTCCAGACCCAGGGGGTAGTGGTGGTGGTAGTGGTGGAAGGAGTGTGTGGGGGGAGAGCTGGGAGCTGCTCCTTGACTCTGCAGACCTGATCTAGTTCGTGCCTGGCTCCAGGAGGCAGAGGTCAAATCGCAGCCACAAAGGAGCAGAAGAGAGGAGAGAAGAGAGGAGGAGGAAACGCGATGAGTCCAGCGGTGGAAAGCTGGGGCCAGGGCGGGCCGGGGAAGGAGGGGGAGCTGAGCCCAGGGCTATTTCTGTACAATAATACAGGGGAAGAGGGCCAAGCTGACAGGACAGTGATTAGTCTTCAGGGAGCAAAGGCGAAGACTCTGCCGGCGAGCCTGGGGCTGGAGGAGCTGGCCTGGGGCCCAGTTTGGTGGGCTGGAGCAATGATTTCAGAGGCCCGGAATCTGAGGCGAGCTGGACCCAAGGACTAGGGAGCAGGAAAGGTGGGAGCAGGGAGAGGGGAGCCAGCCATCCTCCGAGCCCCACCTCCAAGGTAGGAGGTTGGGAAGAGGGTGGGAGCTGGCCTGCTCTGACAGCCGTCTGCCACTGAGGGGTTATCTGGCTGCTGGTGGGGGCAGAGTTTCTGCAATGCACGCTTCCTGGGCTCTGGCCTGTGGGGGAGATGTCGTGAGAAAGAGCCAGGAACACAAGGCTCGGAAACCTCAGGGGAAAAGTCAAGCGTGCTCTTTCTTTCCCACGGGATTTCCAACCATGGGGCCAGGAGAGGAGGTGTGAGAGGTCAGGGAGTAGGGAGGCCGTGCAACTCAATTTTGCAGCGCTGACTCTGTGATGTGCCTCTTGTTGTACATTTCCACACTGACTCCTCCTGCACACCAGGTCAGGAGGGAACGCTCACACTTGGTTGATAGTGAGAAAGCTGAGGCTCAGAGAAGTGAAGTACTTTGCCTAACATCACGCAGCTAAGAAGCCCAGAGCCATATTTGGACCCAGGTCCATCATACTCCAAAGCCCTGGCTTTGGGGACAGTAGAGCGAAGTGAGGGGTTTGGTATAAAGTAAGTAAGCCCTCTGGGGCAGCTGGCTTTGAATCTCTCCCCTGATTCCCTGCCATCCACGTGAGCTTGGTCAAGTTACTTCTCCTCTCTTAGCCTCAGTTTGCTCATCTGTGAAGTGGAGCTATGAACGGTAAATACCTCCTGATTCTTTTGAGGGTTCAAGGAGTTGATATGCGCGAAGTGTCTAGAACAGTACATGGTACACAGCAACTCATCTGAAAGAAGCACGATGTGAGTATTCAGCACTGCCCTCCATGGGCACCCTGAGAGGAAGGAGGTGAGGGTATTGTGTGGGGGAAATACAGGGCAGAGGGTCACCCCAGTCCCTTTAGAGCTGGAGTCCTCCCACGTTTGGACAATAGTATCAGGAATCTTCCAATGGGGAGCCCTTGTGACCCAGCAATTTCACTTCTGGGAATTCATCCTAAGGAAATAATGGGTCAAGAGAGCAAAGATGTACGTACCAGGATGTTCATTTCCAGGTTGCTCATTTTCGTGAAAAACAGGGGCTTGCTTAAATGAATTATGGCATATTCATACTCAGCAGCCATTAAAAACAATGATGTCATTCTTTAGGTATTGATATGGAAAGAGATTCCTGATACAGTTGTTAAGGGAATCAAAGCAGTTTGCCACACTGCAGGTACATGAGTTTGGGGATAGGAGGTATTGGAGGGTCAGGGTTAGGGAGGGGAACTCATTCATATTTGAAATTTGTTTACTGTGAACACTTTTTACTTTAATAATTAGAAGAAAACAAGCAATGAAACTATTTCCATTTTTTCAAATAACTGCAAAGATTCAGAGACTTCAGGTCTCTGGGCATTCCTCTGGGCATTAAGATGAGGGGTTCCCTGGGCATGAGTGATCTCCCTGCTCAGGAGCAGACCTTATGTTTCACCTGCTCCCAGTTCTCCCTGTCAAGTGGAGGGGCACACCAAAAGGGCCTGGTGAGATCAGACAACCCTGGCATNGGAGAATCCCAGGGACGGGGGAGCCTGCTGGGCTGCTGTCTCTGGGGTCGCACAGAGTCGGACACGACTGAAGAGACTTAGCAGCAGCAGCAGCAGCAGATCCAGAGAACCCATATAATTTTGCTCTTGGGTTTCGCTGGTAGCTCAGACAGTAAAGACTCTGCCTGCCAATGCAGGAGACGCAGGTTCAGTCCCTGGGTCGGGACGATCCCCTAGAGCAAGAAATGGCAACCCATTCCAGTATTCTTGCCTGGGAAACCCCATGGACAGAGGAACCTGGCAGGTTACATTCCGTGGGGTCACAAGGAGTCAAACGCAACTTAGCGATTAAACAAAAACACTACTTTTGCTCTACAGCCATCTGCTCAACCCCCTACTGTGGGGCCCAGTGAGTGACTTGCTAAAGTGCTTCCCGAGTTCCGTTGGTGGACTGAGGAATAGCAGAGTTCCGTAAAACCCAGCTCTGCCACTCACTGCTTATAGGTGGAACCCTGGCAAGTTATTTTATCCCTCTGAGCTTCAATTTCCCCATCTATAAAATGGGGCAATAGGACAACTCCAGCAGGGTTATATATGAAAGTACCCCTTACGTACAACCCAGAAACAAACATTGGCTCAGTCTCAAATTGCTGGGCATTGACTGGGCTGGACTGTGAGAGCTGTTTTGTGAACTCCCCAGAGGTCTTGGTTCTCCTGTGGCCAGCACCACAGGTTGGCTGGACTGGGAGCAGTGAGACTAGCGGCTGTGGGGCTGAGGTCTGGCCTCCATCTCCTACACTGATTCTGAGCTCTGAGTGGTAACAGTGCCACGGTCGCAACATTGCTCACTCCTGCTCTGGTCTCTGGGTACCCTTTCTAGGGCCTTAGTGACCTTCCCAGCCCTCTGAAGCCCTGAGGAAGCTCCGCCTTGCCTTGGCTGCTCCCCTCAATGACTAGAGTTCAGTCTCCCAACCTCTGCTGCAGTCCTGCTGCCCCTCCTCACCTGCCCCTGGACTCTGCCATTGGTGTGTCCTCCCTCCAGCTCCCTGTGGGACTGCAGATCCCTGAATACCGACTGAGACCACGTCCTTCAGAGAGCCTGTTGGGCTCACGAAGGACCTGGTTCTTCTCAGTAAGGCACCACACCATGAGAAAAAAGAAATAGTTTCCTACACCCAAGTACAGTGGAGGGCTTAGGCCGAGCTAGGAAAGCCTTCTGCCTACCGCTGGCATGCCCTCCAACCGTCCCCTTCCAGACCCAGGGGGTAGTGGTGGTGGTAGTGGTGGAAGGAGTGTGTGGGGGGAGAGCTGGGAGCTGCTCCTTGACTCTGCAGACCTGATCTAGTTCGTGCCTGGCTCCAGGAGGCAGAGGTCAAATCGCAGCCACAAAGGAGCAGAAGAGAGGAGAGAAGAGAGGAGGAGGAAACGCGATGAGTCCAGCGGTGGAAAGCTGGGGCCAGGGCGGGCCGGGGAAGGAGGGGGAGCTGAGCCCAGGGCTATTTCTGTACAATAATACAGGGGAAGAGGGCCAAGCTGACAGGACAGTGATTAGTCTTCAGGGAGCAAAGGCGAAGACTCTGCCGGCGAGCCTGGGGCTGGAGGAGCTGGCCTGGGGCCCAGTTTGGTGGGCTGGAGCAATGATTTCAGAGGCCCGGAATCTGAGGCGAGCTGGACCCAAGGACTAGGGAGCAGGAAAGGTGGGAGCAGGGAGAGGGGAGCCAGCCATCCTCCGAGCCCCACCTCCAAGGTAGGAGGTTGGGAAGAGGGTGGGAGCTGGCCTGCTCTGACAGCCGTCTGCCACTGAGGGGTTATCTGGCTGCTGGTGGGGGCAGAGTTTCTGCAATGCACGCTTCCTGGGCTCTGGCCTGTGGGGGAGATGTCGTGAGAAAGAGCCAGGAACACAAGGCTCGGAAACCTCAGGGGAAAAGTCAAGCGTGCTCTTTCTTTCCCACGGGATTTCCAACCATGGGGCCAGGAGAGGAGGTGTGAGAGGTCAGGGAGTAGGGAGGCCGTGCAACTCAATTTTGCAGCGCTGACTCTGTGATGTGCCTCTTGTTGTACATTTCCACACTGACTCCTCCTGCACACCAGGTCAGGAGGGAACGCTCACACTTGGTTGATAGTGAGAAAGCTGAGGCTCAGAGAAGTGAAGTACTTTGCCTAACATCACGCAGCTAAGAAGCCCAGAGCCATATTTGGACCCAGGTCCATCATACTCCAAAGCCCTGGCTTTGGGGACAGTAGAGCGAAGTGAGGGGTTTGGTATAAAGTAAGTAAGCCCTCTGGGGCAGCTGGCTTTGAATCTCTCCCCTGATTCCCTGCCATCCACGTGAGCTTGGTCAAGTTACTTCTCCTCTCTTAGCCTCAGTTTGCTCATCTGTGAAGTGGAGCTATGAACGGTAAATACCTCCTGATTCTTTTGAGGGTTCAAGGAGTTGATATGCGCGAAGTGTCTAGAACAGTACATGGTACACAGCAACTCATCTGAAAGAAGCACGATGTGAGTATTCAGCACTGCCCTCCATGGGCACCCTGAGAGGAAGGAGGTGAGGGTATTGTGTGGGGGAAATACAGGGCAGAGGGTCACCCCAGTCCCTTTAGAGCTGGAGTCCTCCCACGTTTGGACAATAGTATCAGGAATCTTCCAATGGGGAGCCCTTGTGACCCAGCAATTTCACTTCTGGGAATTCATCCTAAGGAAATAATGGGTCAAGAGAGCAAAGATGTACGTACCAGGATGTTCATTTCCAGGTTGCTCATTTTCGTGAAAAACAGGGGCTTGCTTAAATGAATTATGGCATATTCATACTCAGCAGCCATTAAAAACAATGATGTCATTCTTTAGGTATTGATATGGAAAGAGATTCCTGATACAGTTGTTAAGGGAATCAAAGCAGTTTGCCACACTGCAGGTACATGAGTTTGGGGATAGGAGGTATTGGAGGGTCAGGGTTAGGGAGGGGAACTCATTCATATTTGAAATTTGTTTACTGTGAACACTTTTTACTTTAATAATTAGAAGAAAACAAGCAATGAAACTATTTCCATTTTTTCAAATAACTGCAAAGATTCAGAGACTTCAGGTCTCTGGGCATTCCTCTGGGCATTAAGATGAGGGGTTCCCTGGGCATGAGTGATCTCCCTGCTCAGGAGCAGACCTTATGTTTCACCTGCTCCCAGTTCTCCCTGTCAAGTGGAGGGGCACACCAAAAGGGCCTGGTGAGATCAGACAACCCTGGCATCTGTTGCTGAAACAAATTTTCAAAACTAATATGACCAACCAAGGCCAACATGACCAACCAAGGCCAACATGACCTTACACTTCAATTCATTCATTCATACATTCATTTTTTATTGGATAAATATCTATGAAGCACCTACTATGTGGCTGGCTTAAGTGATGAAGACACAGCAGTGAGTAAAATAGACAAAAATCCTTGCTCTCACAGAGCTGCTGCGTTAGTGA
>SJYA01003317.1:1946597-1971991 GCA_006410615.1 Neotragus moschatus | reverse complement strand
AGTGAAGGCGAACAGACAATAAAGGCAGATAATATAGAGAGTCTATTGGATGACAATAAGTGCTCTGGAGAAAAATAAAATAGCAAATGAGAAACGAAAGCATAAGGTGGGGTTGCAATTTAAAAATAGAGTAGTAAGGGAAGACTTCCTTGAAAAAATGACATTTAAGTAAACATCTCAAGAAGACGAAGTAGCAAAGCCTATGGATAGCTGGAGGAAGAGCATTTCAGGCAGAAGGAACAGCCCTGGGACTGGGGGTGGGCAGGGGGAGTGTTTGGCGTGTTGAAGTATGGAAAGGAGGCCAAGCAAAGATAGCACAGGGAATAATAGGAGTGGCACATGAATCTGAAGAGGGAACTAGCAGGAAAGCTCGCAGGGTTGTGCCAAGCCAAGCTAAGGCTTTGGGTTTTACTGCGAATGAAAGGGGAGCCAGTGCAGGGTTTTGAACAGAATAGTGCTAACTATTTTAACAGAATCACTTTGGCTGCTGCCAGGCAAACAGGCTGCAGGAGGAAGGGTTAAGAGGGAAACAGGGAGACCAGTGAGGACATTGTTCTGAGCAACTATGGCAGTCATCAAGGCAAGAGGTGATGGTAGCTCAGACCATGGCAATGTAGGTTGTGAGGAGTGATTGGCATCAGAGTCCCTTTTCACTCTGACAATCTAGGTCCAGATTCCCCACCAAACCCAGAATGAGCTGTGATAACCTTTCCTCTTTAGTGAGGATGCACAGTATGTCCCAGTATCAGAATATTCTTTTTAGTTTAACCTCTCAACACCCCCTTGCTCCCAGGACCTTGCCTGCCCCTCTGGCCAAGGCTAAGACTGTCAGCTCCAGGAAGGTAGGGGCTTTTGCCTGTTTGGTTCACAGCTGTACTCCAGGGCCTACAATAGTGTTTGGCACTCATCTGGCACTGAATGAACAAGTGAGTAAACAAAGAGTGGTGTGGCAATCTAGAGAAGGGAGTACGGAATTGTGTTGGAGGGTGGGAGGGAGAGAGGGGTGGGGACGGGTAGGCACATCTGATCTGCCTACTCAGCCAGATCCCTGGAGAGTAACCCAGGATCCCTGAACATACACTTAGGGGCAGGGGGGCCCTTCCCTTCTCAGCCTGACTGATAGACTGTGAATGTTGGCCATCCCATTGCTTGGCCACTGGAACAAGAGAACTGGCCACTTCACCTTCCTACTCAGACAGGATCACTGCCGTCTTAGAAGTAGGAAAGCAAGTTTAAGGGAATGTATAGAGTCAGGGTCTTAAGTGAGGAACAGGAATTAGGGACAGACAGAGGCCAAAGCTTGGGTCCATCCCAGTTGTGGAAAACCAGGAGAAACCATTTTACCATTTTTCACCCTGCCTCTCTCTGCTCCACTCTCCCCTTCTCTATCTTTCTGGCACAATTCTCCCCCAAATGCCTCATTCCCATTGAGCAATAGGCCTTCTCAACCTCTCCGTCTCCCCTCTTGCTGAGTCTTCACCAGACTCTCCACCAGCCCCTCACTCCATTCAGTGGCTGCTGCTGCTGCTGCTAAGTCGCTTCAGTCGTGTCCGACTCTGTGCGACCCCATAGACGGCAGCCCACCAGGCTCCCCCGTCCCTGGGATTCTCCAGGCAAGAACACTGGAGTGGGTTGCCATTGCCTTCTCCAATGCAGGAAAGTGAAAAGTGAAAGTGAAGTCGCTCAGTCATGTCCGACCCTCAGTGACCCCCTGGACTGCAGCCTTTCAGGCTCCTCCGTCCCTGGGATTCTCCAGGCAAGAGTACTGGAGTGGGGTGCCATTGCCTTTGGAAATTTCCCTTAATCTTGAAACTATCTCTAACCTTCTTAGCAACCACCTGCCTCTGCAGATACCATCACCCTCATCTCTGCAGTCTTCAGAGGGAAGGCCAGATTGGCTGTCTTTGTCAGACCATGGGCACACCATTTTCTGAGTATGGTTACACTGTGAGCCATTTATGTGATCTGAGGCAGGTCTTACAAAGGCTTATCAAGCATATTACCAATAAGTTAGGTAAGAAATTGTACCTCACTGTTGTTTTATTTTGCACTCTCCTGTTCATCAGTCATTCAGGACTTTTAGTTAAACATGGAAGATTGAATAAGTACATTTAGTACTGTTCCTTCCTAAGTCCCACTAAAATGACAGTAAATGTGTTTTGAAGAGACATTAAGTTAAAAGACTAGAGAATATCAGAGGAGACAGACAACCACAACAAAATATTAGAAATTGGCAAGCCAGATAGAAGAGAATAAGAGAAAGGGGAAACCCAACTTGGCAGTGTGGGAAGCCCAGAAATAGATTGATTTGTTCCATAAAACTCTAGAACTTTAGAAATGAGGCTCACCAGATACATCTGAAAGTTGCAGTGTATTGGGACTGAAAATAAGTGGATTGGTTGAAGGTCTGTGTAAGAAAAATTAGAATTCCAAATCCCTTCTTCCACATTGGCAGAACACTAGCAGTCTGCTCTCCGTAGAGACTGGATGTGGAGGTGCTGGCCTTGGCTGAAGATAGGGTACATCACTGAAATGAAAAATAAGATGATCACCTACAGTGAACAGTGAGGTCTTCCTCACTCAGCTCCAAGAACACTGCTGGCCACGATACGACATCGTTTCCCCTCCCCTGCAACAGATTAGAGGCTGCTTCTCTGGGGAATCTGCTATTTGAATGTTCCCTAAAAAGCCCAAATAACTCAGTCTACTGTGATCAGCTGAAAAACCCCTCACTACGCACACTGGGTTGCCATTTCCTACTCCAGGGGACCTTCCTGACCCAGGGAGCGAGCCCTCATCTCTTCCATTTTGTGCATTTGCAGGCAGCTTCTTTACCACTGGTTCCACATTATGCACACAGAATATCAATAAACTTTTTAGTCCCCCAGTCTTAAAAAATGAGATGGTAATCAAGGATCATGAAACATTTGAGGAAATCTTTACAGGTAGAAGACAGAAATCAAAACGAACAGATGATGAATTCAGAGAAATTAGAAACAATCCAGGGAGCAGAAAAAAGCTAAACACAAACAACCACAACAATTCAGTGTCATGTAACAACAAATGAACTTTTGCACAAGTCATATATTATCTTCTTCTTGACTACAGTTCTGCTCCATGTTGTCTTCATTTCAGTAGCTGAATCGAAGGAGCAGCTGCTGTCTAGGGTGTCATCAGGCTCATAGCAGAGAGGAAAGCAAGATGGTAGAATCACACAGTACTTCGAAAAACGTTTGCTGAAAAGTGGGGCATGTCAATTTTACTTACGTTGCATTGAACAAAAAAAGTAACATGTCCAAATCTGATGTCAATAATGCAAGAAGAACAGATAGGCATGATGGACATGAGTAACAAATAGTTTATCAATACCAGAATCTACCAGAGTTCATGAAACAGCAACAGTTCAGTTCAGTTCAGTCACTCAGCCGTGTCCATGGACTTTGGAACCCCAAGTACTATAGCAGGCCAGGCTTCCCTGTCCATCACCAACTCCCAGAGCTTGCTCAGACTCATGCCCATCAATTCGGTGAGGCCATCCCACCACCTCATCCTGTCATCTGCTTCTCCTCCTGCCTTCAATATTTCCCAGCATCAGGGTCTTTTTCAATGAGTCAGTTCTTTGCATCAGGTGGCCAAAACATTGGAGCTTCAGCTTCATCATCAGGCCTTCCAATGAATATTCAGGAGTGATTTCCTATAGGATTGACTGGTTTGATCTCCTTGCAGTTCAAGGGACTCTCAAGAGTCTTCTGCAACATCACAGTTCAAGAGCATCAATTCTTCAGTGCTCAGCCTTCTTTATGGTCTAACTCTCACATCCATACATAGTGATGCAAAGATATATTCTTTGTGAAATTTTAGTATACTTAACAAAGAGATCCTAAAAACTTTCAGGAAGAAAAAAATAGGTGCATACGAAGTCTCAAGAATCAGAACAGTATCAAACTTCTCAACCACACACCAGAAGCTAGAAATAATGGATTAATGTCTTTGAATTTTTTAGGGAATATGATTTCTAACTTAGAACTTTATATTTGAACTATCAATCAAATGTGAGGCTAAAAGAAAGGCCTATTCAGAACAATACGTTGTCAAAACATATACTTTGCGTTCACCCCTTCTCAGGAAGCTAATGGATGGTCTGATCCAAACCAAGGAAGAATAAAACAAAAAGAGGTGGATCAGGAACCCAGGACACAGGGAAGTTAACATAATAGGAAAGTACAGGTAATCCCCAGGATGGTGGTAAAAGGGAAGTAAGTCCATGGATAACAGGCAGTCATGCAAGCAATGCCAGTACCGCAGCAGGCTGGCTGGAATAGATCATGGAGGGTTCTGGAAGAGGTGCTGCTAAGGGAAAGATGTTTGGACAGATTGAGATGAGATTGACTCTTCTGGCAGCAGTTTACCAATGTATTAGTTATAGGTACACAGAAAAATCAACCAAATACACACCGAAATTGAGACAATTATTAATTCTGGGGAAATACAAAAATTATTCGATAAAGGGCATGTAATCATATAAGACCTCTGGGATTACAGCTACATTAATGTCAGCCCTGAATATTGATATAGCTATATTGGGATGATGGGAAGAAAGGAAGTGCTTATGTGTAGCCAGGTGGATGAGAAGAAAGCGAAATCCTTGTCTTCTAGAATGAGAAGTCAATAGATGATATCTAAATCTGAAAAATCGACATGTCAGACTACAATTTAGAAATAATGGAGAAAATTGGAAAAATATTTTTCAGCTAAACGAGATATTTGTCTCTAAGGAGTGAGAATTGGGTGTAGAAAGTACTAGAGCAGAGACATTGTGGTTTTTGTTACAAATCTTCCAAACTATGTACGTTCACAAAGTATTTTTTTATATTTTATTTTCTTAAATTCATTGTGAAGTTGAATATCTTTTAACATGTTTATTGGTCATATTTGTAATCCTTCTTTTATAAATTCCCTGATTGTATCTTTGCCTAATTTTCTTTTGGGTGGCTTACCTTTTTAAACATTCATTTCTAAGAGTTCATTATAAATTATAGATCCATACATTAGTTTATTTAACAAATATGAATTGAACACCTATTGTATTCCACACATGGTGGTAGGTGCTAGGGATACAGCTGACAACAAGATAGGCCAAGTCTCTCGTGGAGCGCACATGTTAGTGGGATCAGAGAACAAGTGAACAAACACACAGACACGCTGCTTTCTGATAATAGAAAGTGCTCTGAGGAAAAGGGAAGAAGGTGACAAAATGGATTATGAAAATTGGGTGTGGCTTCTTTGGATTGGTTGGTCTGAGAAGGTGAAATCTGAGTCATTCAGGCTTCAGGAGTATTTGGGGATAGATGTATCATTTCAGTGGACAATGGCACCCCACTCCAGTGTTCTTGCCTGGAGAATCCCAGGGACGGGGGAGCCTGGTGGGCTGCCGTCTCTGGGGTCGCACAGAGTTGGACACGACTGAAGTGACTTAGCAGCAGCAGTACCATTTCAGACACCAGAAATAGCAATTGTAGATGTGCTAAAGCAGAAAGAAAAAAAAAAAAAAAAAAAAGGAGGAGTGACAGAAAAACAGGGGGAAGACCACTGTGAATAAATGTTGCCAGTCATTCCTCCAAATCTGTCACTTGTGTTTTAACTTTGTTTATATCGCCTATTGTCATCAGACAGACATCTCAGAAATTTGATGCAATCAAATGTATCAATCCTTTTCATTTACAGCTTCTGCTTTTTGTGATTTCTTTAAAAGAAAATTTTCCCACATGTCAATATTATAACCACACTTTTCAATATTTTTTTAATAGCTTTATAGTTTGTATTTTACAGTTTTGCTTTTAATTTGTCTGTAATCTAATTTTTAAGTGGTGTGAAGAAAGGATTCAATTTTTTTTTTCTTAAATGGATAGCCAATTGCCTCAATACCATTGATTGAATAGACTATTCTTTCCCTATTGATTTGAAAGGCCACCTTCATTAAATACCAGATTACCACATACCCATGGTCGTGTTTCTGGTCTCTATTCAGTTGCTTTGTTCTACATCTCTCTCCCTGCACTAGGTCTGATTATTAGGCCAGTAATCCTGCCTGAGGCTAAATTGGCTATTCAGGGCCGTTTTCCATTCTGATTGGTCTGAGGTTATGCCACACCTATTGTTATCCATCTTGACCTAGAGCCTATGACACACTTTTCAATCCTCAAAATGCATAAAATATTTTGATATGTGGCAAAGCAAGTCCCCCTTTTCATTGTTCTTCCCTTTCAAAATTGTCTTAGCTATTCTCGTGCGTTTTCTCTAACATGTGAATTTTCTAATCAATTTGTCAAGTTCTGTGAGAATTCCTGCTGGGAATTTGGCTGTGATTGAATTAAATTTATGGATTAGACTGGAAAGAATTGATATCTTTACAATATTGAGTTTTCCCATCCAGGAACATGTATATATTTTCCATTTATTTCGATCTCTTTAATGTTCTTCAGTAAAATTTTATAGTGTTATTTTATACATCTGGCATGCTTCTTATTTGGTTTTTCCCTAGAGATTTTATAGTTTTGTTGCTTTTGTGAAAGAAGCCCATTTATCTCTTTTATTTCTAATTGGTGATTGCCAGGCACTATTGATTTCTTTTTAAATTAACTTCATTTTAAAACAGCTTTAGATTTTTAGAAAAATGCCAAAGATACTAAAGAGAGTCTTCATATACCCCACACCTCATTTTCCTTATTTTTAACAACTTAACATGACTACAGTATATTTGTTACAATTAGTGAACCAATATTAGTACATTATTATTAACTGAAGTCCAGAGTTTATTCATAATTCCTTCAGTTCAGTTCAGTTGCTCACGCTGACTCTTTGTGACCCCATGGACTGCAGCACACCAGGCTTCCCTGTCCATCACCAACTCCCGGAGCTTGCTCAAACTCATGTCCATCGAGTTGGTGATGCCATCCAACCATCTCATCTTTCGTCGACCCCTTTTCCTCCTGCCTTCAATCGTTCTCAACATCAGGGTCTTTTCCAACGAGTTAGTTCTTCACATCAGGTGGCCAAAAGATTGGAGCTTCAGCTTCATCATCAGGCCTTTTAATGAATATTCAAGAATGATTTCCTTTAGGATTGACTGGTTTGATCTCCATGCAGTCCAAGGGATTCTCAGGAGTCTTCTGCAACACCACAGTTCAAAAGCACTAATTCTTCAATGCTCAGCCTTCCTTATGGTCCAACTCTCACATCCATACATGACCACTGGAAAAACTGTAGCTTTGACTAGATGGACCTTTGTTGGCAAAGTACTGTCTCTGCTTTTTAATATGATGTCTAGGTTGGTCATGGCTTTTCTTCCAAGGAGCAAGCATCTTTTGATTTCATGGTTGTAGTCACCAACTGCAATGATTTTGGAGCCCCCCAAAATAAAGACTCTCACTGTTTCCACTGTTTCCCCAACTATTTGCCATGAAGTGATGGGACCGGATGCCATGATGTTAGTTTTTACAATGTTGAGTTTTAAGCCAGAGTTTTCACTCTCCTCTTTCACTTTCATCAAGAGGCTCTTTAGTTTTTCTTTGCTTTCTGCCATAAGGGTGGTATCATCTGTATATCTGAGGTTATTGGTATTTCTCCTGGCAATCTTCATTCCAGCTTGTGCTTCATCCAGCCCAGCGTTTCTCATGAGGTACTCTGCATAGAAGTTCAATAAGCAGGGTGACAATATACAGCCTTGATGTACTCCTTTCCTGATTTGAAACCAGTCTGTTGTTTCATGTCCAGTTCTAACTGTTGCTTCTTGATAAGCATACAGGTTTCTCAAGATGCAGGTAAAGTGGTCNTCTTTTTGCTATTCTTTGGAACTCTGCATTCAGATGCTTATATCTTTCCTTTTCTCCTTTGCTTTTTGCTTCTCTTCTTTTCACAGCTATTTGTAAGACCTCCCCAGACAGCCATTTTGTGTTTTTGCATTTCTTTTCCATGGGGATGGTCTTGATCTCTGTCTCCTGTACAATGTCTTTCTCAGGGTATGTGCCCAGTAGTGGGATTGCTGGGTCATATGGTAGTTTTATTCTTTGTTTTTTAAGGAATCTCAATACTGTTCTCCCTAGTGGCAGTATCAAGTTACATTCCCACCAACAGTGCAAGAGGGTTCCCTTTTCTCCATATCCTCTGCAGCATTTATTGTTTGTAGAGTTTTTAAAAAATTGTTTTCTTATTTAGCTTTGGCCGTGCTGAGTCTTCCTTGCTGTCTGGGCTTCTCTCTAGTTGTGGCGAGTGATGCTACTCCCTTGTTGCAGGGCACAGGCTTCTCATTGTAGTGGCTTCTCTTTGTTGTGCAGCATGGGCTCGAGGGCACTCGGGCTTCAGTAGCTGCAGCATACAGGCTCAGGGTTGGGGCTCACAGGCTTAGTTGCTCTGCAGCATGTACGATCTACGATCTTCCTGGATCAGGAGTTGAACCCCTATCTCTTGCATTGGCAGGTGGATTCTTTACCACTGAACCACCAAGGGAGCCCCATTTGTAGATTTTTTTTGATGATGGCCATTTTGACCAGTGTTGAGGTGATAACCTCACTGTAGTTTTGATTTGCATTTCTCTAGTAATGAGCGATATTGAGCTTTTTTTCACATGTTTATTAGCCATCTATATGTATCTGTATTTATGGTGCAATCTGCCCAGTTATATGATGTCATATTAGGGAGACCAAGACTGCTTCACCTCCCTTTTTCTGGTACATGAGTTTATCTTTTCCCTTTCTAACTACGATCCTAAAGCTTCTGGATTTTATTTGGTTTAAATAGTTCGCCAGTTGTTGCCTGAATTCCTCCTTAGAGGTTTAGAATACATATGTATGTGCATAATTTGCTTCACTCATATCCTACTCTGCAATGCTGTGGACTGTAGCCCTGCAGGCTTCTCTGTCCATGGGATTCTCCAGGCAAGAATACTGCAGTGAATTGCCACGCCCTCCTTCAGGTGATCTTCCTAACCCAGGGATCAAACCCACGGCTCCTGCAGCTCCTGCACTGCAGGCAGCTTCTTTACTGCTGAGCCACCAGCGAAGCCCTAGAGTACATAGGCTGAGTATAAATGTCATAGATCAGAAGTGGCCTGCTTCTTTGACATTCCCTAGATCCTGCCTTGAACTGCCATTTGGTCATTAATTCCACATTCTAATCATCTACACAAATCTTAAAGGTATCACATCTTCTGTGTTTGTTTTAAAGCCACCAGTGAAGACTATAAGCTCCTGGAAAATATGAATAAACTAACCAGCCTGAAGTATCTTGAAATGAAAGATATTGCTATAAACATTAGTAGAAACTTAAAGGACTTAAACCAGAAGTGTAAGTAATAATTTTACAATTAAATGTGTTTGTTTGTACTTAACGTTCTTTTGTGCCTGGGTCAGTGGAGAAGGGAAGGGAGCATGGTCTCTGTCCTCAGGTAGCTCATTTTCTAAAAGTGAATTACAAAGTTAAAGTGAATTTTTTCCACTCTGAGGATTAGTGTGCTTTGGTGGTACGGTTATTTCTGCTTCTGAATCTTGATTTGATCCATTTATTTCCGGAAAAATGGGGCAGAGGAAAAGTGGCCAGATTCTAGTGAATTAACAATGAAATCCGTAAAGGACTACTTTATAAACAGAAAACCATAACATATATAATCATAAAATGCTGCTTTAGTTGGCAGAATATATTTTCCTGTTGACTAATATTTGTGTTCCCTGTCTATAGGGCCCTCCTTCTTGGTCTGGCAGTACCTAAGAAACTGAGTCAGTAATGGAAAGATTGCTTGAGGAGCAAGGAATTTAAAAGAGAAGAAAACTAGTAGATGAGAGGGACTTAACTTGTTTAGGTCACCAGTCATACCTGATCAGCTAGCTACTGTCTTCTAAGGCATGTGCCCTGCCAGTGATCAGAATCATGTCACTCCACCTATTCTGTCTTAGGCAGAGCTGAAGAGACACTAGCATGCTTACTTTCCACCTTTTTCTGCATTCCTTGCTGATGCTATATAAACCCTGGTCTGTCTTTGTTTTTAAAGATGCTGGGCTGCAGCCTTATCTGGATCAGATCAACGTAATTGAGGAGCAAGTAGCAGCTCTTGAGCAGGCAGCCTACAAGTTGGATGCATATTCAAAAAAACTGGGTAACCATGTTTTTTTGTTTTGATTTGATAAGAGCACCCTCCTGCCAGTATGACCTTATATGATAGTTAACATTTACGGTATGCCTCCAGTGGTCTATTTTAATCTCACAAAACCTCTGGAGAGTAACTTTTTATGACTAGTAGTAATAAAATAACATTTCCTGAAGTTTAATAATATATCAGGCTCTGTTCTTAATATTTTGTGCCTATTGTTTTTTTATCCTTTAATCTCTGAGGTAAGTACATGATTTTTAGCCCCATTCTATTGAAGAGGAAGCTGTAGTTGAAGGAGTTATAACTGGCTTAAGGACAGCAGAGTGGCACAGTGAAAGTGCTTAAGGACACAGAGTTAGTATACAGAAGAGCTGTATTTCAAAGTATGATTGATTTCAAAGCTCGAGCTTTTAATTGTGGTTCAGCAGACTGAAGCATCTTTAATAATGTAGATACACATCTCAGAAACAGAGTAGGCAGTCCAATCAAGGCTTTCTTAAGGGATTACTTTTCCTTTAAGGAAGAAACTGGTACTAGTGTTGATGCCTTGCTGCCTGACTCTGGATCTTATATCCATGATTAAAAATAACACAGTTGTTAAAAAAAACCTAAAACAACAGTTATTTTTACCCTAGATATAATTTACATGTTATTTTTAATCATTGACAACTGTTGACAACTTCAAGCGATTGGTTTGTAGCAGACTGAGATTTGACATGGCTGGTAGTTAACGTGCACAGTTAAATTTACTAAATGGTGACTGTGAACTTTAGAAAGCATTGTGCCAGATGCTTTCAGGGTTTTAAAGAAAGAGGGAATCTATAACATTAAGGGGTTTACTTGATGGTCTTTTAAATTCCGGTATCTTTCAAAATTGTTTTCCTAGTGTGTATGAGGGATAGGAATAAGAAAATAAAAGGAGAGACATACTTGAGATTCAGTCTAGCTCTCAGAGGGTGCCTGGGACAGAGCCTGGAGGGGCAAGTGCTTCCTATGCTTTTCTAAGGCTCCTGGTGGCTCAAGTGCTAACAGGTTTGCTTAACCCTGGAAGAGTGTCTGAGCGGGTGCTGTTGACAGGGCTACAATGTAGGGAACTCATGTTAGATTCTTGGTTATGTGTGTGGATATTTTGTGGATATTTGACTCCTTAAGTTGTGCACACTGATTATATTTGGACAGATACCAAATATCTGTCCGTAGCTAATATGATAGTTAGCATTTATGGTGTACCCGTGATTTGGATACAATTTGGACAGCTACAACGACTGAAGTTAATAGATATTTTTTAAATGTAATAGACATTTTTGAATTTGCCTGGAAATGCTAACTAAAGAGTATCTTTGTAAGAGCTGATTTTGTTTTTTTATGTTTTAATTTTTGGCCACATTGCATGGGTATGTGGGATCTTAGTTCCTTGACCAAGGATCAACCCTGCGCTCTCTGCATTGGGAGGTGAAATCTTAATCACTGGACCACGGGGAAAGTCTTTTTTTATTTTTTTCTTTCTCCCTCCCTCTCTCTCTTTTTTTATGAGCCAATTTAAAAAAATATAACTCTTCTTCTTTTCCCCACTGCAGAAGCCAAGTACAAGAAGCTGGAGAAGCGATGAAAAACTACTGTGGGGACAAACTCTTTTTTAATGTGGGAAGAATGTTTTATAAGACCTGAATCTTGAGGTTGATGAATTGTCAAAACTCCTCAAAAGGCAACTACGCTGGTCGTCCCAGAAACATCACAACATTGGAGTAAACTGGAGAACTGTGGCTATCCCTGGAGGAACTTCTTTTGAGGCAGAATCCTCAGAAACTCAACACTTATAATTCCTTACCTTTTACTTGAATGCTTCATCATCCATTCAGGACAAAGAGTTTCTCAAAGTTCAGATAAACCTGGGCCTGCCAGTAGAATCAAATGAGAGGACCTCTTTTCCCTGGTAGCAGTTGATTACTGTATTATTTTCTTAAATGGTTGGTTTTTGAGTTACTGTGTAAAAGGTGGTTTTTTTCTATCAAGGATATAATGTATTGCTAACAAGATTCTAAATTAAAAAAGGAAAACAAAACAGTCTTGTTCTTGTCAGTTTATTACCTTGTGAATGTCACTAATTTACTTTTTGGTACATTGCAAATAACAGAAAATCTTAAAACTGTCTCAGGCCAAGTCTTCTGGACTGAACAGAAACAGTGAAAGGAGTGTCTTTACAATAGCTTGGTGTATGTGATGGGCCCCTCCTGTCTCCTCTTTATGAGTCAGATGGCTAGAGATGGATGACATCTTGGCATGTGTACTCTCTTTTGGAAATACAACAGGATGTGTATGTGTGTGTATGTTAGGTGGGGGAGTGGGGCTGCCACACAGGCTACTACTCAGTAAGTAAAGCATTTTATAAAATATCTTCCTACTTGTGTCTGCAGCATCAGGGAAGCTTCCGGGAACCTGACTGTATTCCTTTTAGACTAAAGACATCAGAGGATACTAACTAAGCAGTCTAGTGTAGAAGACAGTCAGTCGTATCCAGAGTTGGGTATCAGCAGTTATGAAGGTGCCTGAGGTCCCCAATTCCATTTCCAAGAGTTCTTAACTCAACTCTGTAATTTCCCACCATTTTAAGTTCTAGAAGTCCACCCGGATCCTCTGCTTCTCTGAACTATTGCTGTGGTCTCTTCTTATCTTAACTATGCCTCTAACCTGTAGTCTACGCTGCTGGCAGATCAGTCTTTCTAAAATGTAAACTGGCCACATTACTCCTGCTTGGAATTGTGTCATGACTTCTCATGATGTCTTTGAAAAAGCCAGACTTTTTTTTTTTTTTAAACTTAGAAACCAACATTTTAATAAGTATTTCATATTACTTTTGTGTTTCTGAGGAAGTAGTCAAATTAATTTCCTTTGGTTTTTAATTAAACTTTCTGTAACTTTTTCATATAAGATTTGAAGCATTTGGCCAGATACACACCCTGACACAAACTAGCATTTTGAAATAGATATCAATATATAGAGGCAACAACATCCCCAATTCTATTCAGGGTTCTCCTGAGGTAATGTTGAAAATACCATAGTTTTAATCTTTCATTCTATTAATGTATTACATTTATTGATTTGTGTGTGTTGAACCATCTTTGTGGGCTTCCCTGACAGCTCAGTTGGTAAAGAATCTGCCTGCAATGCAGGAGACCTTGGTTCAGTTCTTGGGTTGGGAAGGTTCCCCGGAGAAGGGATAGGCTACCCACTCCAGTATTCTTGGGCTTCCTTTGTGGCTTAGCTGGTAAAGAATCTGCATGCAATGCAGGAGACCTGGGTTTGATTCCTAGGTTAGGAAGATCCCCTGGAGAAGGGAAAGGCTACCCACTCCAGTATTCTGGCCTGGAGAATTCCATGGACTGGGTTGCAAAGAGTCAAACAACTGAGCGACTTTCACAACACAACCACCATCTTTGTATCCCAGGGATAAATTTCACTTGATCATGTGTATGAGTCTTAATGTGCTATTGAATTTGGTTTGCAAGTATTTTGCTAAGAAGCTTTACATCTATATTCATCAAGGATATTGGCCTGCAGTTTATTTGTAGTATCCTAATCTGGCTTTGGTATCAGGCTAATGCTCACCTCATGAGTTTAGGAGTGTTCCCTCTTCAGATTTTTAGGAAGAGTTTGAGAAAGATTGGTATTACTTCTTTGTTTAGTAGAATTCACCAGTGAAATCATCTGATCTTGGGCTTTTCTTTGTTGGGAGATTTTGATTACCGATTCAAAATCTTTACCCTTTATTGATTTGTTCAGATTTTTCCATTTCTTCCTAACTCAATCTTGGTAAGTCATATGTTTCTAGGAATTTATCCATTTCTTCAGGTTGTCCAATTTGTTGGCAGATAATTGCTTATACAGTCTTTGTATTTGTAGACTTCCTCTTTCATTAACTTTATTTATTTGAGACCTATCTCTTTTTGTCTTGGTTAGCCCAAGTAAAGGTTTGTCAATTTTGTTTATCTTTTCCAAAACCAACTTAATTTCATTGATCTTTTCTAATGTTCTCCTGCTCTCTATTTCATTTATTTCTATTCTTTCCTGCTTTCTGCTAACCTTGGGCTTAGTTTGTTTTTCTGTCCTTGAGGTATAATGTTAGGCTTTTTGAGATCTCTCTTTTTTCTTGATATAGGCATTTATAGCTGTAAACTTCCCTCTTATTTTGCAACATCCATAAATTTTGGTATGTTGTGTTTCCAGTTTCATGTTTCATTTGATTTTCCTTTTGATTTCTGTTTTTGTTCTTTTGTTGTTCAAGAATATGGTTTTCATGCATTTGTGAATTTCCAGTTTTTCTCCTGTTAGTGGATTCTAGTTTTGTGACATTGTATTTAGAAAAGATACTTGATATAGTTTCTATCTTTTTGAATTTGTTGAGACTTGCAGCCAAATACATGATCTAGCTTGGAGAATGTTCATGTGCAGTTGGCAAGAATGTGTTTTCTAAATCCATATTTCTTAGCATGCATACAAGGCCCGTATTTCATTCCTTTTTAAAATTTTACTTCCTATTGCTCTGAGACTTAACACTGTATTCAGCTGTCATGAGCTACCCATGGATATGTTGTCTTTTTTTTTTTTTCTTTCATAAACTTTTTACTTTACAACAGATTTACAGATTTACTGGAAAGTTGTAAAGGTAACACAGAATTCCATATACCTAAATTAAAAACGGATAACAAAATTTCATGGTTGAGTTTTCACATCTCAACCGTGTTTCCTCTTCCTAAAATGATTACCTGCCCATGCTTGACAAACTTCTCTTATTTAAGATTCAGTCTTGATCTTCACTCCTGGGCTATGCTGTATTGTGCTAAAAGTCGAAAAAACATGTCAGAGTACCAGCAATACAGAGACATTGATGTTTATGAGGCAGGTAATTTGATTTTTCCAAAAAAAAAATTGTAGAAGTTGTGAGGAAAATCAGAGTTTTTGTTGTTCTTTCTTAAACTTATTTTAAGTTTTAGTTAATTTCGAATTGCTTAGGTTGGCTTTGATGAGTCTATCATGCACCTCAGTTATCAGGAACCCTTGTTTCCATTTCACTAAACAGTGTGTCTCCAACCAGTAAGACTGAATTCTCAAAAAAAAAAAAAAAAAAAAAAAGTCACTGTCATGAAAAACAAAACTAAAAAGGTAGGTAGGCTATTGTGGATTAAAGGAGATGAGAGAGAGCTGAATCCAGGTGTGAAATGTGATTGGATCATGAATGAAAACAAAGGTATAAAATAAACTTGGGAGAACATAAGAACTTTAAATATAAATGTGTTAGGTGGATAATTTGGGATTAAGGTAAATTTTCTTAGGTGTGCTAATGGTGTTGTGGTTTTGTAGGAGGGTGTCCTTCTTTTTCCAGACGTTCAAGCTAGATTTTTGAACTGTGGTGTTTGAGCTAGATGTTCGAAGAGAAGACTCTCGAGAGTCCCCTGGACAGCAAGGAGATCCAACCAGCCCATTCTAAAGGAAATCAGTCCTGAATACTTATTGGAAGGACTGATGCTGAAGCTGAAACTCCAATACTTTGGCCACCTGATACGAAGAACTGACTCGTTGGAAAAGACTCACGCCGGGAAAGATTGAAGGCGGGAGAAGGGGACAACAGAGGATGAGATGGCTGGATGGCATCACCGACTCAGTGGACTTGAGTTTGAGTAAACTCTGGGAGTTGGTGATGGATAGGGAGGTCTGGCGTGCTGCGATTCGTGGTGTCGCAAAGACCTGGACACGACTAAGCGACTGAACTGAACTGTCCTTCTTAAGAAATACATGCTGAGGTATTCTGCTGTCTTCAATTTACTTTCAAATGACTCTGGGAATAAAAGTATTAATACTATGCATCTCTCCAGTACTTTGGCCACCTGATGCGAAGAGTTAACTCACTGGAAAAGACTCTGATGCTGGGAGGGATTGAGGGCAGGAGGAGAAGGGGACGACAGAGGATGAGATGGGTGGATGGCATCACCGACTCAATGGACATAAGTCTGAGTGAACTCCGGGAGTTGCTGATGGACAGGGAGGCCTGGCGTGCTGCGATTCATGGGGTTGCAAAGAGTCGGACACGACTGAGCGACTGAACTGAACTGAACTGAACTGTGCATCTTGAAGGAAAGAAGAGGGAGGGAGGAGTAAATTTGGCAACTAGTTGACACAGGAATCTAGGGGCTGGCCATTGTTCTTTCAACTTTTTGATAGGTTTAAAACTTACAAAAAGCATGTGTGCAGGAAGTCTGTCTTGCCCACCAGATTGTGCAGACAGCTTTATAGCAGCTCACTAATTTCAACTGCCGCCAAATAAAAAAACTACAGTCGGAATGTTTACCTCGTTACCTCTTCTACGCTCCTTCTGCGATTCCTCCGCGAGGCGAAACCATCTGAGAGAGACCTTTGTCCCTCGGCGCTCTCCATAGGTAACTGAGTTTTCATTGGTTGGGCGCGCTGTCGTCTTATCGCAGTGCGGCCGAATTTTCCGGAGGCGCGTGGGTTCGCAGCTCCAGTTTTGCGTGGTCGGCCCAACCCAAGTTGTTAATGCAGATGGCTCAGAAACCGCTGCGCCTGTAAGTGACCCTGAGTCCGAAGGCTGTGTGTCTCTGTGTGTTTGTGTCTGCTGGAGAGGGTTTCTCTAAAGACGTGAAGAAAGGAGGAAAAGCCGGGGGTGGAAGCCCGGCGGCTGCTGGTGAGCTCCTATTGCGTCTTTGCCTGGCCACGGTTGTTTTCGCTTTTGTTTTGTTTTGTTTCGGTTGTTTTCCCGATTGTTTTCGCTTCTGAGGAGGGAGACTGTTGTCTACAGTCGCAGAGAGAAGAGGAAGCTGCCAGAGTCAGGCCTTCATGTTAGGCCGCCTTGGCCTCTGACATCATTTCCCCTTTGTTTCTCCCTGCAGTATGTTTATTAGCCAAAAATTGTAGGCATGGGCCCATTGATGGACCCTGGGCAGGGTTCGACTAAAGAGAGAGAGNATACACATCTACTGTGCAATTTGAGAAAATATGTCCAGAGCAGAATTGGTGGGTTATAGAATTAGATATCTTTGACTTCACTGGATATTGCCAAATTGTTTTCTGAAGTGGTTGTATCAATTTATATGGCCAATAACAATGTCAAGGTTTCCATTTTTTCATGTCCTTGCTTCCGCTATATGGAAAAAAGATTTCAAACTTACAGAAATGTTGCCACAATGCTACAATGAACAGATGTATCTACTTTATTTCAACAGTTACTAACATTTTGCCACATTTGTTTTCCCTTTCTCTTCAAAATTTCTTGGCCTTTTGTGTTCTGTTTCCAAAGGATACATATGAAACACATGTATACAGACATAAATAAAGATATTTAATAAATACGAATAACATTTTAAATATGTATGTATCTATCCTAGAACAAAGATATTCTCCCACATAACATGATGCAATTATTACACTCAGGAAATTAAAAACTGAGATAACCCTATTACCCATTATATAGGCCACATTCAAAGTTCTCCACTGAGCTAATAGTGCTCTCCATAATTTTTCCTTCAGTCCAGAATCTAATCAGGGATTGAACATTGTATTTAATTGTCATATATCTTTAGTCTTCTTTAATCCCCTTTAATTCATAAAAATTCCCCATCTTAAAAAATAAAATTCCATGACATTAATATTTTTTCTCCTTGCCAACTCTTGATAACGTCAGACGTTTTCATCTTTGCCGCACTGACAGGGAGTGAAATATCTCAATGTGATTTTAATTTTTTTTCCCTTGATTCCTAGTGCAGTTGAGAAAGCTTTCATACGCATATTGGCAATTCAAGCACCAAAAATATTTTCTGTTTAATAGCTTCTGCCTGTTTCAGTACTTTGTAGTTTGCATTTGTTTTTATAGATGTATGAAAGTTCTCTATATATTCTGGAAACTAAACGATTATCAGTTAAAGGCCATGTTAGCTATGACGCAATAATCAAATGTATCAATGTTTCCCTTAATGATTTGTGACTTTGCAAAAAGTCTTTTCCCATCCCAATTCATAAGACATTCTCATAAAGATAATTTTAGATCTTTTATCTGCTTGAAATCTATTTTGTGCATATGATAAGTATCTAATTTCAACTTTTTATATGTAATGTACTGCTGCTGCTAAGTCACTTCAGTCGTGTCCGACTCTGTGCAACCCCAGAGATGGCAGCCCACCAGGCTCCCCCATCCCTGAGATTCTCCAGGCAAGAACACTGGAGTGGGTTGCCATTTCCTTCTCCAGTGCATGAAAGTGAAAAGTGAAAGTGAAGTCGCTCAGTTGTGTCTGACTCCTAGTGACCCCATGGACTGCAGCCCACTAGGCTCCTCCGTCCATGGGTTTTTCCAGGCAAGAGTGCTGGAGTGGGCTGCCATTGCCTTCTCCGATGTAACTACTGCTACTTATTACAGAGCCCATCCTTTCTCCACTGACTCTTAATGCCACCTGTCATAATCAGGTTTCCATATAACTAGCATTATGCTCTTTTCACTAGATATTGTATAACTGCTCTATAAACTGATTGTATTGATTTATTTTGCCAATAACAATGACAAAGTTTCCATTTCTTCATGCCCTTATCAACTCTCTTTTGGGAAAAATTCCCTTGCTTTATTTATCTGTCCCTATTGGGTTTCTCTGGTGGCTCAGTGGTAAAGAATCCACCTGAGATATGGGTTCAATCCCTGGGTCGGGAAGATCCCCTGGAGGAGGGCTTGGCAACCCACTCCAGTATTCTTGCCTGGAGAATTCCATGGACAAAGGAGCCTGGTGGGCGACAGTCCATGGGGTCGCAAAGAGTTACATGATTGAGCAGCTAAACAAGTCAATATGACACTATCTTAGAGTAGGTACATCTTTGCAATAAGTGCTGTCATTTGGTAAGAGTGGAAGTTCCAAAAGGAGGATGACAGACAGGTGAGGCAGAGCCGAACTTCCTCACCTATACCTTAGCTGACCTCTGTCTCCCACTCACAGATACACATTGGCTAATTAAAGCTTGTTGATGGGTCTCCTGAGATTTTCCGGTTGTTTATCATTTAGCATTAGAAAAATATTGTGAAGATGAAATGAGCGAGTCCCAGTGAAGTGCTTGGTACAAAGTAAGCCCTCTGTAAATATAAGCTGTTATTCAATTTCAGTTAATGGCAGTAAATTAGCTGAGTCACTCAAGTTAGGGGCTCATGAATGATTCTATTCTGTGCATTCACACACAATAACCAAGTCTACTGATTCTGTGTGCATGCTAAGTTGCTTCAGTTGTGTCCAACTTTTTGCAACCCCGTGGACTGTAGCCCTCCAGGCTCCTCTGTCCATGGATTCTCCAGGCAAGAATACTGGGGAGGGTTGCCATTCCTTTCCCCAGGGGATCTTCCTGACCTAGGGACCAAACCCAAATTTCTTATGTCTCCTGCATTGACAGATGGGTCCTTTACCCCTAGGGCCACCTAGGAAGCCCCTACTGATTCTACTTCCTTGGTATTGCTCACACTGGTTCCTTCTCTCCCTCCTTGGTTCCGGCTTCCCTGTGGGCTCAGACGGTAAAGCGTCTGCCTGCAATATGGGAGACCCGGGCTCAATCCCTGGGTCAGGAAGATCCTCTGGAGAAGGAAACGGCAACCCACTCCTNAGGGCCACCTAGGAAGCCCCTACTGATTCTACTTCCTTGGTATTGCTCACACTGGTTCCTTCTCTCCCTCCTTGGTTCCGGCTTCCCTGTGGGCTCAGACGGTAAAGCGTCTGCCTGCAATATGGGAGACCCGGGCTCAATCCCTGGGTCAGGAAGATCCTCTGGAGAAGGAAACGGCAACTCACTCCTGTACTCTTGCCTGGAAAATCCCATGGACAGAGGAGACTGGTAGGCTACAGTCCATGGGGTCGCAAAGAGTCAGACACGACTGAGCAACTTCACTTTCCTTTTCCTTAGTCCCTGTTCTGGTTCAGGTCCTCATTGGTGCTGATCTGAATTACTGGGCTCCCGGCAGCTCTTCTTGCTCTTCCAGTTCTTCCTCCTTGGTACTACCAGAATGATATTTCTAAGATACATTTGATTGTGACAGTCCTTGGTGCCTTCAGAATAATATACTGACTAGCTGTGTGGCTCTGAGTAAGCTACTTAACACCTCATGTCTCTGTTTCCTAATCTGTAAAGTGGGGATCATTGCAATATCTCTTACAGCTGTTGTAAACATGGGATCTAATTCAGGTGTGAGTGAGTGAAGTCGCTCCGTCGTGTCCGACTCTTTGCGACCCTATGGACTGTAGCCTACAAGGCTCCTCTGTCCATGGAATTTTCCAGCCAAGAGTACTGGAGTGGGTTGCCATTTGCACACAGTATATGATAAGCACTCTGAAAATATTACTTCCAGTCATTAGTTTTCTCATTTTCTTTATGTGATACCTGATGCTGGTTTTGTCTCCAGCATCCTTATTACTTTCCCTCTTTTAAACAGTCTCTTAAGTCTTAGTCATGTAGTTCAGGCTGGATTGACCCCATCACAACTCCAGAGGTGAGTCCCAATTGAGATAGGAGTGTTCCATCGCCTCAAGCCAAGTTAGACCAATGAAAGCCAAACAGGTTTAATTTCAGTGATTCAGTTTGCATTACTGAAAAGTAAATTCTCCTTACCCTCACTCCAATATTCTTGCCTAGAGAATCCCATGGACAGAGCCTGGTGGGTTATAGTCCATGGGGTTGCAAAGAGTCAGATATGACTGAAGCGACTTAGCACAAGCATGCACAAACTCTCCTTTCCAGATCCTGAACAAGAATATTGGCAGCTCCAGGAATTACAGGCTGCCATTGTTGGTTCACAAGTGAAAAGCTAGCTTTATAAGGAATTCAGTCTATGGAGAGCAAACTGTAGGCTTGCAATGAAACATGATTGAGCTGCTGGTTCAAGCTTCACCTGAAGGTAGCCCTCTATCTTGATATTTCATGAGCCCATACATTTGCTTTCTTGTTTAGGCTGATTTTATATGGGTTCCCAGCTACTTGCAACCTAGAATCTAACATATGGTGCCTGAAAATGGATTCTTGAGCACTTGTTTGTCTTCAGACCATATTGTTCTAAGTGGAGCTGCCTCTGAGGTCCACACCTGCTATGGTAGGGGTGACTCCCCAAAAGAAATGTTCGCCTAGAGTCTGTGAATGTGACCTAATCTGGAAAAAGAGTCTTTGCTAATGTCATTAAAGGTCTTTATAAGAGACAGAAGAAGATACAACGTGGGTGAAAACGAAGGGATGGCCATCTGGAGGCAGAAGCAAATGTTGGACTGATGCAACCACAAGCTGATGACGGTCAAGAGCATCCAGAAACTGCAAGGAAGGATTCTCCCCTAGAGTCTTCACCACTAGAACCTGGGGCATTTGAATTCAGGCTTCTAGTCTCCTAGAACTATGACAGTTCAGTTCAGTTCAGTTGCTCCGTGTCCGACTCTGCGACCCCATGAATCACAGCACGCCAGGCCTCCCTGTCCATCACCAACTCCCAGAGTTCACTCAGACTCACATCCACCGAGTCAGGGATGCCATCCAGCCATCTCATCCTTGGTCGTCCCCTTCTCCTCCTGCTCCCAATCCCTCCCAGCATCAGAGTCTTTTCCAATGAGGCAACTCTTCGCATGAGGTGGCCAAAGTACTGGAGCTTCAGCTTTAGCATCATTCCTTCCAAAGAAATCCCAGGGCCGATCTCCTTCAGAATGGACTGGTTGGATCTCCTTGCAGTCCAAGGGACTCTCAAGAGTCTTCTCCAACACCACAGTTCAAAAGCATCAATTCTTTGGCGCTCAGCCTTCTTCACAGTCCAACTCTCACATCCATACATGACCATAGGAAAAACCATAGCCTTGACTAGACGGACCTTAGTCGGCAAAGTAATGTCTCTCCTTTTGAATATGCTATCTAGGTTGGTCATAACTTTTCTCCCAATGAGTAAGCGTCTTTTGATTTCATGGCTGCAGTCACCATCTGCAGTGATTTTGGAGCCCAGAAAAATAAAGGAAATGAAAATAAACACCAAAGAGGGGGAAGAGACCAGTTTACAAGAGCACAGGTGACTGTTCCCAGCTCAGCTGAGGCCTTGCCACAGATGGGTCTGAGCTAGAAACTTCTGGGTTATCCTTTAGTTCTGCCTCTTCAGCATCTCTTAACTCTGCTCCCTTCTTATCACCCCCAGTGCTGCCACAGTGGTTCTCCTGCCTGGATTATGGCAATCACCTTGCAACTACAGTCCCTGCCTCCATCTATCCCTCTCTCTTGCAAACAGCAGCCGAAGTGTTTTTTCCCAAGCTCTATCTTGTCTTGTCAACCAACTTCAGTTTCCATTTCAGCATTTCACGTTTGTCAGTCATCCCTAAACTCCATAGCACGGCGGTTGAGGCCCTGGGTGATCTGGCCCCTGCCTACCTCTTGTTTCTCACCTCAGCCCCTCCACACTGCATTCACCTCACCTTCCAATAGCACACGTCTATTCACAGGTCCCTGAACAGAACAGGGACCCTTAAGCCTTTGAGTCTTTCCATGTGTACTGCCATCAGCCAGAAATGCCCATCCCCTTGTTCCTGGCCTGCCACTCCTATGCGTCCTTCATGTGCACTCCCAACCCTCAAATCCAGGCAAAGTTGGTACCCTCTTCTCAGCTTTTGTGGTGCTTCTGCTTACACCTGTGTCTGTTTCCCCAGTATATTTTGAGTTTCTAGAGGGCAGGAACTGTGTCTCATTTGTCTCTGTGTCTCATTTAGAGCGGAACCCAGAACAGAGCTGAGGGCAGAAGCAATATCAATGAAACTTTGGAACATTTGTCCAGTTGAATGGGTTTGGCTGGGCTGTCTCTGCCCTCTCTATCTGCTCACATTACTGTCCAGCCAATCTGAAGAGTCAGTGCCTTATTATATTACCCTACAATAAAAGCAAACATTTATTGAGTACTTACTATGGGCCAGACACCATGCTTAGCAGTTAGTCACATGCATTGTTCCATGGGCACCTTATGTTTCAGTGAGGTCTCAGGGAGGTCCCTATCTGAGGTAGAAACACAATTAGCCCCATCTTACAGATAAGGAAATGGAGGCTCAGACAGGGAAAGTATCCTGCTTGGGGGCACACAGCTAGGAAGTTGTAGAGCAGGGTTTGAAATCAAGAAGCCAGAATCCAGAGTCCACATGCTTAGGTGTTTTGCCACTTGAGAGGAGTAAGGTGGCAGTGCCAGCATGGGGAGAGAGTGAGCTGGAGTCCTGTAGCCTGCAGCCTTGATGTCAGCCATGTGGCTTCCAAGGCCTCCTAGTATGGGGCTCCAGATCCCACATGCTGGAATCAGGCTGCCAGGATTACATCCCAGCTTTGCCACTTTCTAGCTATGAATTCTTGAACAAGTTACTTAACCCTCTCTGTGTTCCTGGTTTTTTCTTCCATAAGGTAGGGCTGAGAGTAGCAGTCATCTCATGAGACTGCAGTGAAGATAGAGTGAATGTGCACGCAGGAAGCCTCGAGAACAGGGTCCTGGTGATTGCTCAGTACATGGATCTTCAGAGCCATGACAGTTGTGCTACCCCTCCTCTCCATTCAGGCCCTCGTCAACTCCCTCTCAAGCTCAAAGCCCCGGGGATTGGCTCGCCTGACCTTGACTCCTGAAAGCCCAAGGGAAGGAACATCCAGTTTGCTGTGCCCCCAGAGGGATTTGCAGTCAGATTTAGGATGCATGCATTTGAGGCCTGACTCTGGCACTCATACTTGAATAAGTCATCTCTTCTTTTGAGGTCTGGGTTTCTTCTTCATTTGTTGGGAATGGAGTGATGTCAGCAAAACTGCTTTGTAAAAAGCAGCAAGTATACCTCGATGCAAGGAGCTATCACTTCCCATCAGAATGTGTGTTCCTTTAAGGCAGTGAACCTGGTACTCAGTTAAAAGATAATGAATCAGTGAGTATCTCCCACCAGAATCCATGCTTATCCCCAGCCAGGCCCCAGCAGCCAGAGGCCCAGATCTGAAGCAGAGACACCAGAGCTTCCAGGTACAGTTGGAAAGAAAGATGCAATAATAAATGGCTTTTTTTCTACACTCATTAAGCTGGTGATGTTTAAGTTAGTACAGCCTTTCTGGAAGGCCAGTTAGGTAATAATATATGTATATATGTAAATTATATATAATGTTTTATCATTTATATATGACATATATGTGATATTTGTCAAAGTTGCTCAGTCGTGTCCAATTCTTTGTGACCCCATGGACTATATAGTCCATGGAATTCTCCAGGCCAAAATACCAAAGTGGGTAGCCTTTAACTTCTCCAGGGGATCTTCCCAACCCAGGGATTGAACCCAAGACTCACACACTGTAGGTGGATTCTTTCCCAGCTGAACCACAAGGGAAGGCCAAGAAGACTGGAGTGGGTAGCCTATCCCTTCTCCAGAGGATCTTCCTGACCCAGGAATTGAACAGGAGTCTCCTGCATTGCAGGTGGATTCTTTACCAACTGAGCTATCAGGGAAATCCAAATATATGATATATATCATAAATGAAAATTATGTGTGTGTCTCAGTCAGTAAAGAATCTGCCTGCAGTGCAGGAGACCCGGGTTCAATTCCTTCAGCTCAGTTCAGTCACTCAGTCGTGTCCGATTCTTTGTGACGCCATGAATCGCAGCATGCCAGGCCTCCCTGTCCATCACCAACTCCCAGAGTTCACTCAGACTCACATCCATCGAGTCAGTGATGCCATCCAGCCATCTCATCCTCGGTCGTCCCCTTCTCCTCCTGCCCCCAATCCCTCCCAGCATTAGAGTCTTTTCCAATGAGGCAACTCTTCGCATGAGGTGGCCAAAGTACTGGAGCTTCAGCTTTAGCATCATTCCTTCCAAAGAACATCCAAGGCTGATCTCCTTCAGAATGGACTGGTTGGATCTCCTTGCAGTCCAAGGGACTCTCAAGAGTCTTCTCCAACACCACAGTTCAAAAGCATCAATTCTTTGGCGCTCAGCTTTCTTCACAGTCCAACTCTCGCATCCATACATGACTACTGGAAAAATCATAGCCTTGACTAGATGGACCTTAGTCAGCAAAGTAATATCTCTGCTTTTGAATATGCTATCTAGGTTGCTCATAACTTTTCTTCCAAGGAGTAAGCGTCTTTTGATTTCATGGCTGCAGTCACCATCTGCAGTGATTTTGGAGCCCAGAAAAATAAAGTCTGACACTGTTTCCACTGTTTCCCCGTCTATTTCCCATGAAGTGATGGGACCAGATGC
>SJYA01003317.1:1912154-1946354 GCA_006410615.1 Neotragus moschatus | reverse complement strand
TCAACCTTTTCACTTTCCTCTTTCACTTTCATCAAGAGGCTTTTTAGTTCCTCTTCACTTTCTGCCTTAAGGGTGGTATCATCTGCATATCTAAGGTTATTGATATTTCTCCCAAAAATCTTGATTCCAGCGTGTGCTTCTTCCAGCCCAGCATTTCTCATGATGTACTCTGCATAGAACTTAAATAAGCAGGGTGACAATAACATCCAGAGATGTTGCTTCCATATATCTCTGATAAACAAACTTAATCACAAAGTATGCCTAAAATGAGAGATTCAAATAAGATTTTCTTTCTATCAAATGAGATGACTTATGATCTATATATAGGGTGCACTCATCATTAAAAGAAACTCCTTAATATACTCAGGGAAGGAAAGGTACACAGAGATTCTATATATAATTAAACATGTTCAATCCAGTCTCAGAAGTAGCCCTATATAGCATTCACCAGCACCACCATATTTTATACTTTTGGAGGACAGTTTTACGTGATCATTTATTAATTTCTGCAGATTACATTCATATATTGCCATAATGACATACTCATTTCTCCAAGTGATATCAGGAGGCTATTATATCCAAATAACTATCCCTATTGTGTTTATTTCTTCAGATTTCATGCAAAGATGGGCTCGATAAAGGANAGTGCAGCACTTTCACAGCATTATCTTTCAGGATTTGGAATAGCCCAACTGGAACTCCATCACCACTAGCTTTGTTCGTAGTGATGCTTTCTGAGGCCCACTTGACTTCACATTCCAGGATGTCTGGCTCTAGATGAGTGATGACACCATCATGATTATCCAGGTCATGAAGATTTTTTTTGTACAGTTCCTCTGTGTATTCTTGCCACCTCTTCTTAATATCTTCTGCTTCTGTTAGGTCCATACCATTTCTGTCCTGGGTTGGGAAAATCCCCTGAAGAAGGAAATGGCAACCTACTCTATCCTTGCCTGGAAAATCTCATGGACAGAGGAGCCTGGTGGGCTGCAGTCCATGGGGTCGCAAAGAGTTGGGCACGACTGAACGACTAACATTTACTTACTTACATATATATATATATGTATCTCAAAAGTCTAAAACATTATCCTTGTACTTACACACACACACACACACATATACATATATAAAGTCTAAAACGTTATCCTTTTACTGGGTTCATCAGCTCTTAGTAACTCAGTTTCCTCATCTATAAAATAGGGTTGCTGATACTACCAGTGGGTCATTGAGAAGATGAAGACATGGAAAAGACATTGAGAAGATAAGACATGGAAAGTCCTTGGCACAGGGCCGAACACATCATGACCACTCAGTCAATGCTATTATTACAATTACTATCTCCATGTGTGATAGTTACATAACTACCTCTTTCATTAGAATATAATCTCTTGAAGGGTAAGAACTATGCTCTATTTTTTTTTCTTTCTGAATCTCCAGGGCCCAGTATAGAGCTTGGCACATAGTAGATGCTGAGTTTGGTAAAAAGAACAACGCCCTCAACATGAAGAAGAGGCACCTGAGACCCAGGAGAGGGCAAGTCAAGAGTTGGGCCTAGAATTCAGGTCTTCTGTCTTCAAATTGTAGTGTCTTGGGAACTTGGGGGTACAGGTGAGGATTGGGGCAACCACTCACATTCCTTGAGCTGAACTGCCTGGGTTTTTTTCTGTACTTTGGGTCTGGGGTCCCTGTGGTCAGAGGATCTCCAGGGCTGGAGCAGTTGTGCAGCCCCTCCTCCCCATTCTTGCCCTCATTTCCTCCATCTCAGGCTCTAGCCTGGCCCAGTCAAACAGGAAGATTCATTAACCGTCTAAATATACAGAACCCAGGGGCCATGTGCAGCCTGCAACAGAGCTGGGGTCCCAGCAGGGCCAGAGCCTGAGGCAGTGGTGCTGGCTGAGGGCTGACTAGCAGGGGGTCTGGGAGGGGGAATCCCCAGGAACAGCTAATGTGATGATTGATGGGAAGGTGAGTGAAGCCAGGCCAGTGCCAGGCCCCAGATCTCTCAGTCTCTATTCCCCTTTGTAGCCACCTATCCTTGCATGCTCTCTCTCCACCTGGCAGGTTCAGTCCTGGTCCTCACAGCCACTTTTAGTACCTGGTGTCCCTCCCTGCACTCCCCAACCCTTCAGTGCTGGTCGCTGAGCCTCTGAAGTATGGAGCCTAAGAGGTAGGTGACCAGGAATGGGAGTGGGTTTCCCTAGGCTTCTGCCTGCTTATTATTGTAAGGGCTATTTCTCTAATCAAAACTTCCCAATTACCCAAGGGCCCCTCTGATTAATATTCCATGATAACAGGAACAGGTCACATCTGGCTGCAGGACCTGGAATTCGACACTCCAGGAGTTCCATGATTGGTCTGCAGGAAGAATAATAAACTCTCTTTCTCCTGCCCCCCTTTTCCCTTCCTTCTCATTCAGAGGCTCCCCTTTTCCTCTACCTCCCATTCCGCAGGCCTTGTCTGCCCCTCTGGATCCCCATCCAAGCTCTGTGCTTTGCCCTCTGCCCACCTCCCCAGTCTTGGGCAGCCTCCTAGCCATTACCAGCTTCTGCTTTGCTGGCTTGGCTCTTTGGCCCAGGAGTGTTTTACACTGAGATGTGGCAGGCCGAGCAGGTAGGGTCACTGCTGAGGGATTATGGGTTCTCTGAATGTATCATCTTATCAAGTCCTCATGACCATTGTCCTACGAGGAGGTGGTGTTATCCCTGTTTATTGATGGGGTGTGGTACATTGGAGAAGCCACAAGACTTGTCCAATGTCACAGGCTTTAAGTGACAGCACTGGGGTTTCAAACTCAGGGCTTTCTGCTTCCAAGGGTCCTCTTCTCTACACCCCTCCCCCCGATCTTCTGAGGACAGTGTCTGTCCCTGAATGTCTGGATGGAGATGTGACCAACCAATAGGGCATAGTCAGTGTGATGGATTTTTAGGTGAAAATGAGCTGAGAATTTTTAGTTAAATTTCGTACTCCAGAGAGGAGAAAAGACTTGCCCACATCCATGTGGGAAGGTAGCACTGAATATGGGACGTGACCCCAAATTTTCTAACCCTCAGATGAAAACCCCTTCCCTTTGCATTTTGCACACCACAGCTACATGCAAGGGACTGCTAGATGCCACCTTCCTTCCACCTGATCTGCAGAGACCTGCATACGGCACAGCTGCTTGAGTTTGTTCAGTTTTCAGTGGGGAGCTGGGCAGAAAGAGTTCTCTGCCTAGAGATGGGTTGGGGGTGGCAGGGCTAGGGGTTGGGATAGATACTGGGGGACAGAAAGGATTTGCCCTGAGCCAGCCCTACCTTAGGCTTTCCAGGTAGCTCAGATGGTAAAGTGTCCGCCTGCAATGCAGAAGACCTGGGTTTGATCCCTGGGTCAGGAAGATCCCCTGGAGAATGAAATGGCACCCCACTCCAGTACTCTTGCCTGGAGAATCCCATGGATGGAGGAGCCTGGTAGGCTACAGTCCATGGGGTTGCAAAGAGTAGGACACGACTGAGTGAATTCAGCCCTATCTTAGGGAAAGTTGTGTGGCCCTCTGGTCGCTGCTTCCTTCTCCTCTTTAGCCACTGTGATTCTCAGTAGCCAGGAGGAGGGGCAGTCCCACGGGTGTCTGGGACACCCATTTTCTGTCCCCCTTCCCAGTGGTGGGACACAGGCTTGATAATGCCTTACAGCGGTTTGACTTGGTCGAGGAGGGGCAGGCCAGTGAAGTGTATCCCCTTCCCCTCACTCCCCAACCTGGCCCATTCCTCTGCCTCTTTCCTCTCTCTTAGCTCCCCTGGCACACGCCTTCATTCATTGCCGTTCAGAAACACACTGGAGCCACCTTTCCAGTTCATCACTGGGTAAACCGAGGGCCCTGGCTAAGGCGACTAACTAAGGCTTTAACGCAGTCATTGTCCCCAGGCTCCAAGAGCTCTTTCCATCCCCTCCATCTCCCAGCTGGACAGTCCTGGCCAGAGGGCTAACACACGGGGTGGGTGCATCCTCACACCCCGCCCCATGGTGGGGTCTGAGACCCACTGTATTTTGTAGTGAGTGGTGAGGCTTCTGGGACACAACTACTCAAGATTAATAGAGGCCCAGAGGGGACCTGAGAGATCTCGAGCCCTCCCTGTGCAGTAGGGGCCCGTGTCATCTCTCCATGTCTGCTTTCTCCCTGCCTCTGCTCTTGGTGCCCTAGCGCCCCAGCCTCCCAACTCAGACTCCTGCCTCTGCCTCCTCCATGGTCCAACATGACCTTTGTCCTCTACTCTGAGGGAAGCCTGACCTTCAGTTCCAGATCCAGGGTAGTAACAGAGCTTCTCTATGCCTCAGCTTTTTCCTCTTAAGGTGGGAATAAAAATCAGGTCTATCTCCTAGGGCTGTGAGGACAAGCTGAGAGCATGCCCTTAAAGCACGTAGGACCACTCCTGGAGTGGAAGAAGCCCCTGTGATCATCCAATCTGGCAATAATGACAAAAGCTAACACCAAGTGAGGGGCTGCTCTGTGTCAGGCATTGTTCTAAGCATTCCACGTATGAGAGTTTATTTAATCTCCAGTGCAATTTTCCACAGTAAACGCTGTCATTCCCATTTCAAAGATGGGTATGCTAAGGTACACAGGTGTTATGCAATGTGCCAAAGCTCACATTTGCTAGTACTCTGTCAAGCAAGCATTTGAACCCATGTAGTCTGAATCCAGAGTTTGACCTCACCCACTGAGCCATTTTGCCTCCTAAGAAACAGTCCATGCCTCCTCAGTACTTACAGAATAAAGTCTAAATTCTTTAAGCTGCCACTCAAGGCTCTCCTCCCGACACACACACTATAAATCACCTTGAGAACTGAAGACCAAGGGTACTCACTTGCTTCCAAGCCCTGGTTTAGGCAGTTTGCCCCACTTGGAATGGCCTCTTCCCACCATCACCACACACACACACACACACACACACAGCATCCCTGTATATGTCACACGTGTGTGAATGCTTAGTTGCTTTGGTTGTGTCTGACTCTGTGCGACCCTATGGACTGTAGCCCACCAGGCTGCTCTGTCCATGGCATTCTCCTGGCAAGAATACTGGACTGGGTTGCCATACCATCCTCCAAGAGATCTTGCCGACCCAGGGATTTTATGTCTCCTACACTGGCAGGCAGGTTCTTTACCACTAGCATCACCTGGGAAGTCATGGATGTCCACACAGACACAAATCCAGTCTCTCCAGGTGTTTAACTCATCTCCAAAGCCAATGGGTTCAATGTAAGCACCTGGAACGGTGGGGTTTGTGTATGTTTGTGTGGGGTGAGAGTGGAGGTGGGGGGTGGTTTGGGGGAGAGGGGAAGTTTAGAGGGACATTTCAAGTCTGACCACCCTCATGAGGCTATCTGAGACCTTAGAGGCTCCATGAGCCACTGGTCCTTAACCATTTCCCCCCCAGGACTGTCCTTTTTAATTATTCCTCCCCATTCTTCTTTTCCCCTTGTGCTCAATCCAAAGGCTTTAAAGATCTTGTCGACCAAAAACTGCATTTGAAAAATATAAAGCAGAACCAGCAGGGAAGGCTGGTCTCCTGGCAAATCAGATACCACATTTGAGAGGTGTATGGATTTTACCTTCTCTCCCTACCCTTCTTATTATGAACTTGAGTTTGAATGACTTGATGCGACTTCTGGGCAAACCAGATGCTGGGGCTGAGCCCCCTGCAAATAAGAACAGAAAGATCAGTCTTTTTCTCTCTGCTGTTGGTGTGATTCTATTGTCATGGTCTAGGACTAACTGCAACAGACAATTGATCCTACTGCCCAATTATTGTCAGAAAGCAGTCCTCGAGATCAACTACCTGAAAACCCAGATCATCAGCATTGGCAGACAACCCCCAGCATTCAATTGGTTTCTCTCCAACAATTTAATACAACAGGTCAAATCATTCAGTTACCTGGGGGTGCAATTTGCAACCAATTCATCTTGGAGGGTTCACCAGGAAGCTATATTGCCTAAATTAGATGTTCTTGGGGCATTTTATTGAGAGTTTTTGAGAGTTTTTAAATGGCCACAGTGGCAATTGGTAACGCTTGCTTTGAAAATGTTCCAGACAGAGATGGCTGCAGGCCTGACTCCATGGAGGAGAACTTTGTATGTTGGAGGGAATTCAGAACTGTTTTCGGGGGAATGGTGTCCTCATCCATGGAAACCTTCTGGGTCTTTCTACGAGAATCTCTCTTAGGCCCTCTTGACCCATCAAAGCCCTCCCCTCTGCCAGGTTCTCCAGTCAAGCACAGGGCTCTGCCCAGCATCAGTGACTCACCATAGTGACACTCTGGGATCCCTCTGGATAACTTAACCTTAAAGCCCCTGATGCCGCAGCCTTATCAAGAGCTCATTCCAAAGAATGAATATTTATGGTAGCCTGTCTGCAAAACTGACTCCCCACCTATCTCCTGGAGTCTTTTATTATCCTTAGTTTAAGGCAGTTCATCAGTGAGCTGGGTATTTGGAGTGCAGCACTGTGGTCTTGCCAGAGGCAGAAAAGTGATTATTAGTTTGATTCTGGTAACAGAGAGACCTGGGTTTGCATCTAGCCCTACCACTTTTGGCCTGTGTGTCCTTGGGCAAATGATTTCACCTGATGCTCAGTTTCCTCATCTATAAAGTGGGAAATAGCTATTAATAACAATAATAAAAACAATAATAATTAAAAACAGCAATAAAAAACAATGCTCACCTCCTGAGTTGATTTGGGGGGAATCTATGCCTGGCACATAGTAAACGGTGGCTATTATTGTTTATTTTTATTCTTGGAGAATTGCCCTGGGTCCTTGTAGCAGGTAGCTGGAGGGAATATTGTGAGAAAGTCAGCCTGGTCATTGCTAGCTGCAGGGATGTTATTGAAGACACTGCGTGGTAGCTTCTCTCAGGGTCCTTTTTGTGAAGGGTTAAGGGAAAGATGTGATTTCCTTTCTGACCAGGGAAAGCCATGCTTCCCTGGAACACTTGGTTTGTTTTTATGTTACAGATGCTGTGGAGCTTATAATTGATGATGTTTGCCTCTTTAATGTGGCTACCAGGAGAGCTGAGAGCCAAATGCAGACTCTAGTAACTATAGAACTTTAGAGAAGGCATTTTGTGTGTGTCAGTTTTACTTCCAGCTTTATTATTTTCCTACCTCATTTTTCTTTATCTTGATTTCTCTCAAGTACATATTTTATCATTTTCTATTTTATGGAATTTGTTCAGCTGTCCCAAATCTTTTGGTGAATAACTTGTGATATAAATTAATGTTCTAAAAGGCACGATCATTTGCTGAATGTTTTCTTTTACCAGTTCTTACCAAGAATTAAATTATTTAATCTCACAATCACTCTATCAGAAAGGTACAATTATTATCATCTCTCTTTCATAGATGAGAGAACTGAGGTTCAGAAGGCCAAGTTACTCACTCTAGGTCACACAGCTTGGTAGACCCGGGAAATAATTTCTACTCTCTGAGTCCAGAGCTATACCATCATTCTGCTGTGTGCCTCTGATAAGTAGGCCGATTTCTACGGGATGTATGAGTATAGAAGACAGGTTAGATAAATAGGTATAGGCAGGTAAGGTAGGCATAGGCAGCAGACAGTGAGATGAAAGATATGATTAGTTTTTCCATAAGGTAACTAGGGTTGCCTTATGGAGGTGATATAATTCTAGCCCAATGCAAAAAGAGCTTGATGTCTTAGCCTAAACAATCCCACCACAAGGAAATGTTCATTTTCTCTTAGAGCTTTCAAAAATTAAGATACTTGTGGCTGTTCATTAACACCTTCACGGACCCCACTTCATTCATGCGTGTATCCATTGTGCAGCTACTCTGTGGCTGGGCACCGGGGACACAGACATAAGTAAGGCACGATGGGTCCCCATCCTCAAGAAGCTCCTGACTCACTGAGACAGACATACATGACGACTAGAAATCACGGTACAATTGCTGAAACCCAGGCCTCTCCAGAGTGTTTAGGAAGTACAAAGGTAGCCAAGGATGGGGAGCAGGAGGTCAGTGAGAGTCAGGAAATGATTTAAGTCATCATCTCATTGAGAAATTCTTCCAAGATGAGGAGTTGAGCTAAGGGTGGAGGATGATTAAGAGTTTGCTAGGCTACAGAAGTGCCAGAGGGCAGACAGAATCGCACGGGAAAGGCGCAAAGGTGGGTGCGACCAGGGCACTCTGGAGAAGCTGCAAATAATCTATCCTGGTTGGAAGGCAGAGGGTATTTCAAGTGGCCTCAGAGATGAAGCTGGAGGAGTCAGGAGGCCAAATTATGAAGAGCCAAGGCATTGGAAGTTCACCTCAGGACTGATGAGGAGTCCTGGAAAGGTTAGAGTCTGGGAAGGGACCTGATCAGCTTGTTGTTTTAGAAAGTCATCCACCTCCTCAGAGCAGAGGGGGAAGGGGACAAGGCAAGGAGAACAGCTAAGTATAGTTTCCACTGTCCCATTCTGAGCCACTATTAGATGTGCCGCTCTCTCAGCCAATATTTATTGAGTACCTATTAAGTGCCAAGCACCACTGTGGGCACTGGAGAGATCTCAGTAAACAACATAGACAAACGTTGTCTATGCCCTCGGAGAGCCACAATAAGCACTAGACATAATAAATAAATAAGTAATCTATATATTATATTAGAAACTGATTTGAGTTACAGGAAAAGAGAAAATAGAGCACAATTAGGAGGTTCAAGATTGTCATGGTGGGGTGGCTCCAGGCCTTATCAAGAACGTGATATTTCACTAAAAACGTGAAGACAGAAAGCAGAGGTCACGTGGGGACTCTGCCTGTGTCTGATTCCCACAGGTGTTCACAGCCCAGGCCAGTGGACTTGGGCTTTAGCAGTCCTGGGTTCAAGTCCTGTTATGCCGGGCAGGAAACCGCCTTTTGGAACTTGCATTTTCTCCTGTGCTCCTTGCCTTGCGTGGCCGTGGTGACATGATGGGCACAACAGTGCTTTGTAGTCTGATACAGGCAGGGCCCAGAAGTAAAGTGCTTGTCACAAATCTTCTCTCCAGTGTCCCTTCCCAGGCCTCTGGCGACCCCAAGGCTCTTTGCACCTGAGAAGCCAGTGGAAGAGACAGCCGTGGGAGAGTTGCTGACTGTCTCTTGCTCCAGGGAGGGTGAGCAGCTTCTCTGAGCTCCAGAAAGGCTGCAACTGGGCCATGGGCTGGGCCTGTGGCATTGTGGCTATTGCCTCTACCATGCACCACTGGGCATGAACCCACCATGTGGCAGAGCTGGAAGAAAGCCTTGACAAATGATCCAGCTCAGCCCCTACGGGACAGATGGGAAAGCTGAGGCCAGGGAGGGCAAGAGACTGACTCACAGGCACACAGCGAGTGATTTAGAAACACCTGGCCTTGGGGTCTAGGTCTCCTAGCTCCCACGTGGACTGAGGTAGAGCCAGGAGACTGCTTTGACCCAAGTGAGTTTGTTCATGGTTATGGACTACCCTGGATTTTTTCTCCTACCGAGGCTTCCTTTGGGGGCTTGGCGCCCACTGCTAAAAATAGCTAACATTTAACATTCTTCCGAGAAAGTTTCACTCATTATCTCACTGAGTCTCTCAACAACCCTGGGAAGCACTCTTCTTACCTCTCTTCTTATTGGTGAGGAGACTGAGGCACAGGCAAGTTAAGTGACTAGTCCCAGGTCAGACATTAGGAAGCAAGGGAGCTGGCTGATTTGGGCAGTTCTGTTCAGAGTCTTTGTTATTTAGCCATTAGGTTATGCAGGTGTGAGATGAGTGTGTGTACATGATGGTTGTGTGTGTGAAGATGTTTGAATGTGTGTTAGGAGGGATTCCTGGCTAACTCTTGATTGCTCACTCATGCTCTGCACAGGGGTTTCCTGGGGGACAGGGCAAGCTAGCTAAGAGATATTTCCCTGGCAGGCGCCTGTGGGAGCTGGATGGGGGTGCCTGTGGTTCACACAAACCATGACTTAGAACAACACACACAGTGAGAACATGCACAGTTAGCATTTATAGAAGACACCGTTTGCACATGGTTCTCCAACTGTGATCTCAGGACCAGCAGCCTCGGCATCACCTGGGAACTTGTCAGAAATGCAAATTCCTGGGCCCCACCCCAGTTACACTGAATCAGACAGTCAGGGTGGGGCCCAGCCATCTGTGTTTTAACAAGCCCTCCAGGTAATTCTGATGCATGCTCAAGCGTGAGCTTTAGGACAGATGAGAGGGGCCGAAAGCATGTTGGGGTGCCTGCTTCCATGTACATGTATGCATGTGCTCAGGGCACAGCAATTTACAGTCTGCAAAGGGCTTTCTCACCCATAACTTCTTCTGATCCTCTCAAGAATGGGGATCCCGCCCACTTCCCAGATGAGTAAACTGACATCCAGGGAAATGAGGTCATACGGCAGCTGGTCACTGACAGACACCAAGCCTGGCAGTCTTCTGCGCTGCACTCAGTGCTGATCTTAGGTCTTCCCATCCCTGCCCCTATGCTGGTCTAGGGCTCCCCCCGCCCACCACAGCCTCTCAGAGAAAAGAGACAATAGAGTGATGGCCGTTCTTGGCTTCTTGCCCATTCTGCTCCACTCCCCCCTCCCTCCAGTCCGCAGCACCTGTAGAACGAGTTCCTTCCCCAGGTGAGTTCACCTGGCAAGGCAGTAGAGAGACACCCATGGAAGGAGAAGAAGCTCCAGGGACCCAATAGCTGTTTTCTAGCAGTATCTGCTAGAAGTGGACCTGGGGCAGCAGAAGTTTGGGGCTTAGAGTCCCCTGTCCATTTCCTCTGCTGGATGTGGGAGCTCCACTTGGGCTGGCCAGTCCCAGGGCAGGGTAAAAGCCAACTCCCGCCAGGCCTGTCTTCCTCTCCTACCACACAGCTGCTCTGGGGGCCCTGACAGGGAAGTGAGGGGGCTATCTAGCTTGCCAGAAGAGTTGGGGGTGATAGGAAGGGATGGGGAGAGAGGGGATGCCTGCATCCAAGGAAGTAAGGTGTACACACAATCAGTTCAGTTCAGTTCAGTCACACAGTGATGTCCATCTCTTTGTGACCCCATGAACTGCAGCACACCAGGCCTCCCTGTCCATCACCAACTCCTGGAGCTTACTCAAACTCATGTTCTTTGAGTCGGTGATGCCATCCAACCATCTCATCCCCTTCTCCTGCTTTCAGTCTTTCCCAGCATCAGGGTCTTTTCCAATGAGTCAGTTCTTCCCATCAGGTGGCCAAAGTATTGGAGTTTCAGCTTCAGCATCAGTCTTTCCAATGAATACTTAGGGTTGATTTCCTTTAGGATGGACTTGTTGTGTTTCCTTGCAGTCCAAGGGGCTCTCAAGAGTCTTCTCCAACACCACAGTTCAAAAGCATCAATTGTTTGGCGCTCAGCTTTCTTTATGGTCAAACTCTCACATCCATACATGACTACTGGAAAAACCATAGCTTTGACTAGATGGACCTTTGTTGGCAGTAATGTCTCTTCTTTTTAATATGCTATTTAGGTTGGTCATAACTTTCCTTCCAAGGAGCAAGTGTCTTTTAATTTCATGGCTTCAGTCACCATCTGCAGTCATTTTGGAGCCCCCAAAAAGAAAGTCTCTCACTGTTTCTCTATTTACCAGGAAGTGATGGGACCAGATGCCATGATCTTAGTTTCCTGAATGTTGAGCTTTAAGCCAACTTTTTCACTTTCCTCTTTCACTTTCAAGAGGCTCTTTAGTTCTTCTTTGTTTTCTGCCATAAGGGTGGTATAATCTGCATATCTGAGGTTATTGATATTTCTGTCAGCAATCTTGATTCCAGCTTGTGCTTCTTCCAGACCAGCCTTTCTCATGATATACTCTGCATGTAAGTTAAATAAGCAGGGTGACAATATACAGCCTTGACATACTCCTCTCCCGATTTGGAACCAGTCTGTTGTTCCAAGTCCAGTTCTAACTGTTGCTTCTTGACCTGCATAAATCTTTCTTAGGAGGTAGGTAAGGTGGTCTGGTATTCCCATATCTTTCAGAATTTTCCACAGTTTGTTGTGATCCACACAGTCAAAGGCTTTGGCATAGTCAAGAAAGCAGAAATAGATGTTTTTCTGGAGCTCTCTTGCTTTTTCAATGATCCTGTGGATGTTGGCAATTTGATCTCTGGTTCCTCTGCCTTTTCTAAATCCAGCTTGAATATTTGGAAGTTCATGGTTCATGTACTGTTGAAGCCTGGCTTGGAGAACTTTGAGCATTACTTTGCCAGTGTGTGAGATGAATGCAATTGTGTGGTAGTTTGAGCATTCTTTGGCATTGCTTTTCTTAGGGATTGGAATGAAAACTGACCTTTTCCAGTCCTGCAGCCACTGCTGAGTTTTCCAAGTTTGCTGGCATATGGAGTGTAGCACTTTCACAGCATCATCTTTTAGGATTTAGAATAGCTCAACTGGAATTCCATCACTTCCATTAGCTTTGTTCGTAGCGATGCTTCCTAGGGCTCACTTGACTTCACATTCCAGGATGTCTGGCTCTAGGTGAGTGATCACACCATCATGATTATCTGGGTCATGAAGATCTTTTTTGTATAGTTCATCTATATATTCTTGCCAACTCTTCTTAATCTCTTCTGCTTCTGTTAGGTCCATGCCATTTCTGTCGTTTATTGTGCCCATCTTTGCATGAAAATTTCCCCTGGTATCTCTAATTTTCTTGAAGAAATCTCTAGTCTTTCCCATTCTGTTGTTTTCCTCTATTTCTTTGCATTGATCGCTGAGGAAGGCTTTCTTATCTCTCCTTGCTATTCTTTGGAACTCTGCATTCAAATGGGATACAATCAGGAGACCATAAAAGTAGGCATAGGCCCAGAGGGTATGGGCAAACATCTGGCCCAGGGCTTCTCAGCCTGGGCTTTGTGCCATGCTGGGGTGATCTACTGATATATTCTCAGGGGTCATGTGTTCTTTGAGAATTGAAATTTTATGTTCTTATTTTGATGGTAAGCTAAACACAATTTTTCTTACACTTACAAAGACAGCTATAATTCACAACTGGAAGACATTTTCATAGCCTATCTTCAGTTCTGAAGGCATTTCTCAAGTGGGGGCCATGCAGATCTGGGAGTGGGAGTTGTAGTTGTCCAAAGATTTCTTCTCAGGGGCTGTTTCAACTGAAACTTTTATCCTACCTATAAAGGGAAGACACATGGATTCCATTCCAAGGCTGAGCAGCACTGATCTAGTCCAGCCACTTCATGTTTTAGTAAAAGGCACTAAGGTCCAGAGAGGGCCTGGGACTTGCTCCAATACTTCTAGCAAGTCATGAGCAGAGCTGGGACTGGAGGTCTGGGCTCCCATAACCTGTCATTCTCTACAGGGGTTGTAGCACACACCAGCTCAAGGGAAGTCGGGGTGGCAGGAGAGCGGGCCTCAGACATCTCCATCATGGATTTGTCTCTCCTCTTTCTATTCATCAGAAATATATGGACTCATTTGGATTTTTTTAAAAGACCCATTCAGCCAGATGGTGCATGGAGGAGAAGGACTCAAAGCTTCATGCCATGGTGACTACTGTGTCTTCAATCCCTGCATCCCCCCAGCTCCTGTACTGAGTGGGAAGACAGATATAAAAGTGACAATGCCTCACACGTCTCCAAAGTGGACTTTTCCATTCATAGTGATAACAGACAGCTATTGAACATTTACTCTATGCCAGTAAACACCAGTATTTATACTTTACATGTAAGATGGCAAGATGTCATCGAGAAAGGTAAGGTATGGCCCCATTCTGTAGATGGGAAAAATGAGGCCCAGGAAGCTTAAGTAAAATGCTTCTAGGCAGCAGAGCAAGGCAGACTGATTCCTGAGCACACTTTTCTTAACACTGCCCTGTCTTGTGTGATCCTTGTAATAAGCCTGCAAATGAATGGGGAAGGGCCATTTCTCCCCATTTCACAGAAGAGGAAACTGGCTCAGAGAGGGGGAGTGGTTGACTCACAGGGTTTGAAGCTTGGAAGTGTCCTGTCTGATTCCTCATTGCAGACCTGAGACCAGGAGGAGACCTTCGAGGATTTGCTAGCATATCAAACTTGTCAAACAATCTTGCAGTGACAGTGGTAAATTGGTTGAAAAGAAATATTTCCAGTCACCGGTTTTCCATGTAATAGTAATTTTCAGACACTGTGGGAAGGTTTTTTTTTTTTTTTTTTTTTGCCACCCTTGAGCTTGTTTGCTTCTTTTCCGGAATTTTCCATTTTTATATCTTTGAGGAGAATAATTTGGGAATTAATTTTCAACTCACTCGTCCTGCTCTGGTTGTTCAGCAATGTTTCCCTGAACGTTGAAATCTTACCTCTGATTCTAAGTAAATTGCCCCTAAAAACAAACAAGTTGACGCTGAAATGTTTCCATTGCTGCTTTCAACTTCTCTAACTTTGTGCAACAGAGGATAAATATATAACCTTTAAATGCAATATAATCTGCTTTTCAACTGATTTGCCTTTAAGTTTTTCAAATAAGTGTTTTGGCCAGCGATGCCAACTATCTCTGTAGCTCCTGTTCTCACCGATTTCAACATCCATCCCTTTTCAATGTAAGCAGCTTTTGCTTAGTATCTTTTTGACTGTGCCATGGTAATCATTTGCTCCCATTGGGAATGCTGCTCACTGTCAGAATTGAAGTGCTGTGTGGTTTCCGGGACAGGGACAGGCTTAGGCTGAGCTTTGTTTGTGTAATGGTGCTTGAAAATATTGGCAAGAAAAATGCCAGTGGGCCTAATGTCTACACACACTTGGCACATCAGGTGGGGTGGGAGGTGAAGGAGGCATCTGAGGCTCTTGGAAGGAATCAGGGCATATCGTTCATTGCCGCCCATGTGCTGCTGCCTCAGTGCCAGTCTATGTTGTCCAAGCCACTTGGTGCTTCCAACATTGGCCTTCCCTCAAAAACTGGTTTGGGCCCCTCTCCTCGATGGCAGTGGTGTAGATTCCAGGCTTGGAGTAGTTGCTCCAGTGGCCCTGCACACACTGACCCTTCCACCAAAAAGAGATAACACCTCCAGTGCAGCTGGTCAGGAAGAATAGGAGTTTAAATGAATCAGAGATAACACCCCACAAATAAAAACCAAACTCTTCCCCTCAGCATGGACATTGAAGTAAAAATGCTTTAAGTTGTCAAAAAGTTTGTTAAAACATCTCCTTGTAAGTCAAAAGCATCAATGCCTAGAAAAGCAGTGCCTAGGAGTAGGAATGTTTCTCTAGTCTATCATTTACAGCCAACTTTTTTTCACCGTTTCACTTGGAGCCAGACCAGATGGGTTGGTAAAAAGGTCCTCATCTCCTTCTCCCTGGAGTTGCCCAGACTGCTGCTGGGTCCATGGTTGGATTGAATTCAGCTGGGCCTCGTGCCGCTTTTGTCCACACACATGCACCACAATATCCATACTGAACTGGATCCACCGGCTTTAGAATTCAGCGAAGAGATGCATGTGGACCAATTGAGGTCAAATCAACGCTATAGCCATTATGGATTCAAAGTAGATTTCTTCTTCTTTTTTCCAAAATTGTCCAGGTTTTCCAGATTTCCTACAATGACCATGCATTACTTTTGTGATCCCACAATAAAAATTATCAAAGTACATACTCTAAATGCAGAATAAAATTTACATACTTGACACCATGATAGGCATTTTGTGGTTGGGTCTGTGGGTCCCTGTCCTGGGCTGTCTTATCTGACTGGGACCTTACTCTCCCAGCTAGTAACTGGGCTCCTCCCATCCCTCCCCTCTCCACACTGGCTGCATCTGCCAAGAGAGCCAGGGAAGAAGGTGGGGGCCTTGGGTCTCCATCACTGGAAGGGTAAAGTGATTCGTCTAAGGGGACACAGAGTAAATTGAGACTAGGTTGGGATAAGACAGCAAAATAGAAGATGGCGGGAGTTAACTATTCAGCACATGTTCTCTGACTGCCAACTGTGTGCCAGCTATGGGGAGTGTTCAAGGAGGCAGAATTCTACCCTTTGAGAGGCAGTATGATATATATATATATAGCTCCACCATTTAGTGGCCTTGCAACTTTGAAGGTCAACCCTTAAGCTCCTACAGAATCAGCCTCATCATCTGTGAGATGTAGACATTGCTTATCACACTATTACTGTAAGCATGCATCCAGGGCTTACTAAGTGTTAGATACGTATGTACACTTGACATGCGTGATCTCATTGCATCTTCATAGCAAACCTACAAGGAATGCACTCTTTCTTCCATTTGACTTGCGGGAAAACTGAGGCTCAGAGAGATGAAATGATTGGCTGAGCATCACACAGCAAGCAAACAATGAGGACAGAATGTGAAACCAGGCAGGCTGACTCTGGGGTCTTTGCTCTTCATCACTCTGTTTTACTGCCTCCCATCACTGAGCCGGTGTCATGAGTCAACAGGGCATCTATACATCAAATGTGCCCAAAGGTCCCAGGGTAGAACAAAAGGTGATTATAGCACCCCGCTTTGCTGCCCTGGAACACAGTAGGTGTTCAGCACAAGCTGGTCCACTTCCCTTGAAGGTCTCCCAACCCAACATGAGGAGCAGAGGGAAAAGGGCAGAGTTGCGTCCCACCCAGGAAAGCATTTCCATCGCAAAGACAAATCTCTTCTGCTTCCTGCTTCCTTGACCCTCAGGCAGACCTAGAGCCTCCCTTCTCCCTCCTCCTACCTACATTTCAGGGCAGACCTCTTCTGCCCCTCCCCATGGTCTGTCTGGGCCAGTCTGTCTCCCCGACCCCAGCAAAGCATTAAAAATTGAAAACTCCTTTGAAGAGAAAACAGTTTAATAAAAGCTCCATCCATTTTTCATGAGAGGATCAGGAGAAAGATGGTGAAGAGAGAAGGCAGGATGGAAGAGATGGGACTGGGGAGTAGGGAGAGCAGTGAGGGGCTTAGGGAATCCCTGGTGGGGGCTCAGCCCTCTTTTCTACTTCCTCTTATCAGGATCCATCCTGCACCTGTTGATACTGGGAACTATAGCTTCTTCCTTGAGGGAACCTTCTGCCTTCCTTTTGGGGAAGGTTTCTGGGCTGTACTCTCTCAGGAAGGGGAGATAAGATGACCTCTGGCCTGGAGGGGTCTTTCTCCACAACTGAGCAGCCTCCCAGGCTGTGCACCATAAGATTGGTTGCTTGAGCCCTGGCCACATGTTTGGACCCCAGAGGACTGGGCAGGGCAGGGCCAGGCCAGAACACTAGGCTGAGAACTGGGCAGGGAGCTGAGTTTCAGTAAGAAATCCAACAGAGAGGTCAGAGCATGAGGGGTTGGAGGGAGTTAGGGCCAAACACTGGCTCGTTTTCTTTGGACCCTAGAACATTTTCCAACCACAGGAGACACAATTATACCCACTCTTAACATCCAGTCTCTATGTTTTCTTATCTCTTCCACCTCAACAAAGATGAGTCCACCCAGGAAAGACACTTCGCAGACTGGCCTTGGCAGGAGAGATAGAGGGCTGGATAAATGTGTGTCTATTTTTGGTGCAAGCCTGTGTGTGTGCATGTGATCTACAAGTTCCAGTATGTGTGTATAGCAGCCTAAGTGTGACTGTGGATAACCAGGGGCGTGTCTGTGCCTTTGTGTGTGTATGTATGTATGTACAAGGATGTGGGCTGGTGCCCATGTGTGAGGACTTGATCCTAGTGCTCTCCACTTCTGAGCACAAATATACCTTCCCAGAGCACATACCAGAGAGCAGGTGGGGCAGGCAATGTAGATGAGAGGGTGATGGGACAAGCGGAAAAGAGGCTGGGCCCCAGAGAATTGAGCAGGCCTGGGGTCTTAATAGATAGGCAGACCAGATGTGCCAGCCCCAGCCACAGAGGTGTTCCTTGTGTGTCCTGGGAACTGAGAAGAGGTTTGCCTTATTAGCACCCCAAGCAGGAGGGTAGTGAGCTGTGTGTGTTTGTATAGGGGCAGGGGCTTCTGTTTTATCAGCAGGATCAAGGAGGGCTTCAAAGAATGTTCCTGAGTGATGGTGGGAAAAGAGGCTGAGGGATGCATTGATGGCGACTCTAGGTTTTTCACTCAAAGCCCCAGGCCAGTTTTGGCAGAGCTTCCTCTCCACCCCTCTCCAGCTTAGGAGGAGTCGGAGTCTTGGGTTCTGGCCTCCACAGAGCAGAGTGGGGAGTGAGGTCCTAGTTCCAGGAGGGGATTCTGGGCCAGTGCGGAGTATCCTAGCTAGGCCTTCCTCTGGGTTTGTTCCAGATGTGTCCCCCTTGCTGCTCTTCCATCCGCCCACCTCACATACATTCACTGAGGTGTGACTCTCATGCCAGGCATTTTGTCAGGACGCTGAACAGGCAGATATGTCCCTGGTCTGCAGGACTACTGAACCTAATGCATTCCTGGCTGTTCTTCTCCATGGCTTCGTATATCTTGCCTCCTCCATGGCCCTGTAGGGTGGATGGCTGGCCCCCGTGCTCTCAGTTCACCTTGGTAGTCCCACAGGGAGTAGGGAGACACAGATCTTGACTCCCGTTCACTGACTGGCCTTGGCAAACTGCTTTCCCCACCATGTCCTCCATTTCCCCATTTGTCCTGGCACTGATTGCCCCAAGATGAGCTTAGAGGCCCTTTCCTGCTTCAGTGACTGTTTTTGCCTTTGGACACACACTAAGATACAGGATCTTCCAATTTCTGGGGACTTTTTCCCTTGGTTAATGGCTCTGGGCAACCTTAGGCAATTGATGGCATCTCTTTAAGCCCAGTTCCCTCAACTGTAAAATGAGCATAATAAAACTACCTTGCTCATAAGATCTTTGGGGGCATTAGACTGTGTGTGCTCAGGTATGCAAAAGTCCTGGCACAGAGCCTGTGGGCCTAGAGCAGCATGAGACTGTGGCAGTGGGACTGGTGATGACACTCCTCAAAGTGCCCCTAGTCTCAGGATCAGGCTTAGCTCCCGCTGCACATGCAGGCAGGGGTGTGAGTTAAGGTGGTGGGCATGGGGATTCGTGAAGGTGCTGTTCTGAGACTCAGAAATCTGACAAGAGATCCAGGGAGAAAGGAGGCATGGGCTCCACTTGCCCTGGTCATCTGTGCCCATAGGCCCTAGGGCAGAAAAAAGGGGTGGTTATAGCACCACACCTTATCTCCTAGCTTCCCCATCATTCTTTAACTGTAAATGTCAGAACTGAAGAACAGCTAGCTGGCATTGCCCTTGGTGGTTACAGCCTAAAAAGACAAGGAAAAGAAGGGATATAGTGGGAGGCTGATGGCCATGGGCTAGAGCCCCCTTTCCCCAGTTCCCCTTCCCAACTGCCCTCCTCCCCTCTCCGCCCCCAACCTCCTCAGAGGAAAGCATGGTCCTCCTCCTCCTGAGTCTAACCAGCCCCTTCCCCAGGGGACCACACTCCAGTTATTTTCTCCCTTGTGCTGGCTCCCTGCCCTCAGCCTGCAAATATGTTCCAGTTTTCCCTGAAAGCAAAATATCCCCTCCTCCATGCTCTTCAAGCTCCCACCCTCCTGCTTGCCTCCCCTCTCACAACTGAGCGTCCATTCTCACTGTTTTCTGGCCTGGTTTGCCCTCCATTCTCCTCTCATTGTGAAAGCCCATGATGTCTGCGTGACTAAAAGTTATCTCCTCCCCACTTGGGCCTGGAGACCAACCACTTGCCAGTTTGGACATGGTTGTCTGGCCCCTCCTTACTGGGCTTCTTCAGGAACTGCTCTCTGCGTCCTCCTTTCTCTCTACTAGACCTTCTCAGGCTTCTCTCTCTTTTTAGCTACCGCCTCACATCTTCTGAGTGTTAATAATTATCCATTCTAAGAGTTTCATCATGTTGGAGGACTCACCAAGGAGGTGGGCGATGGGGTTGGAGGTGAACAGACAAGGGAGGGAGTTGTAAGGGATGAGTGGGAGACACAGGGAGGGCCAGAATAGACAGGGCCCTGCAGGCCAGGGGTGGGAGACTTGGGGCTTTCTTCTAAGCCAGAGTGAGAGGCCAGTGGTAAGCAAGAGAGTAATTTGATCTGATCTGCATTTTTAAAAGACTCACTCTGGTCTCTGCATTGAGAACAGACTGTGTGGGTGAGGGGAGGTCTGTTGGGGTGAGTGAGCATGGTTGCTTAAGCCGGGTTGGTGGAGGGGGAGGTACTGAGGAGTGGATAGATTAGGAAACGTTTTGGGAGTAGAGTGGCTGGACTTTTCTGATGGATTGGATGTAGGAGGTAAGAAAAAGAAAAGATTCAAGGGTAACTCCCAGGTTTGGGGCTAAAGCAATTGGACAAATAGTGATACAATTTACTGAGCTGGGGTGCACTGAGGGGAAGGAAGGTTTGGAAGGAACTCAGGATCTCTGCTTTGGCCATGTCAACTTTAAAATCATGTTAGACATTAAGCAGAACTGTCAAAGTAGGTGGGCTTCCCAGGTGGCACTAGTGATAAAGAGCCCACCTGTCAATGCAGGAGATGTAAGAGACACGAGTTCGATCCCTGAGTGGGGAAGATCCCTTGGAGGAGGGCATGGTAACCCACTCCAGTGTTCTTGCCTGGAGAATCCCATGGACAGAGGAGCCTGGCAGGCTACAGTCCATAGGGCTGCAAAGAGTGAGACAGGACTGAAGTGACTTAGCATGCACACGTGCACATCAGAGTAGGCAGTTGTCTGGAGCTCAGTACAACAGTCAGGGCAAGAGATATATAAACATGGTAGAGATCTGAGGTTTCACCTCTGGCCTTTGAACCTGCTCTTCCCTCTGTCCAACACTCTGTCCTCACTGAGCTCAAACATCACCTCAGTCTCAAGTCACCTCCTGCCCCCACCCGAGGCATGCTCTATCCCACAACCCTATTTTCTTTCCTTTCCAACACTTATCACTATCTGAAGTTATCTTGTTTACTTATTTCTTCACATGCTTCTCCCACTGTGCAAGATTATAAGTTCCATGAAGGCAGGGCTTGCCTGTCTTTTGTTCACTGCTGTATCTCTGGGGCCTAGAACAGAGCCTGGCACATAGTAGGTGCTCACTAAATCTTTGTAGACTGAATAAATAAGCACTTTACAATGTATCAGATCCATTCATCCTGACAACAACCCCATGAGAATGGTAATTGTAACCCTGAATTTTGAGAGGAAGAAACTGAGGCTTTGAGAAAATTCAAATCCATACCTTTGGAAGGAGTGTAACTAGAAGTCAATCCCATGTCTATTTAACTCCAAAGCATGTGCTGCTAATCAATTGCTCGTGCCAGGAAGCGCTTTTGAGACAAGGCTTGGGTTGAAGGCCATCTCTGCCACATCTTTGCTCTGAGATCTTAGTCAAGTTCTTAAGCAGTTCTCAATTTCAATTTCCTCTGCTCTGAGTTGGGCATGTGAATCATCTTTTATTTACAAGATTGTTTTTACAATGCCATAGGGGAATGCACAGGAAAGAGTTTTGTCCACCTTAGCAGTGCGGACCTAAATGAGGGACTAGTAACTTCTTTGGGCTTCAGTCTTCTTGTCTGAATAATGTGCAGGAACTGGGGAGAGTTTAGAGGGGAGGGGATTAGAGGGGATTAGATGATCGCTGAGCATCATTCTAGCATTGACATTCCAAGAATCCTGGGTCTCCACCATTTGTAGAAATGAATGGACTATAAATGTTCCAATCATGAGCGCTGTGAACACAGGGTGCTCTACTGGGCCACTGAAGCTTCAGCCCTGTGGATGTGGGAGGCCTCTTTGAAGCGTGAGGGAGGTAAATTGAGGACAAATCAAAGGAAGTCCTTCCTCACCCCCAGCTTAATGAGCTTATGGCTTTCATTATACACAGGAATGGTCCAGGCAGGAAACAGGAATGGCTTTGGATGGAATGATAAATGCCAGAGGCTCTGAGCAGGAGATGGCAGTGCTGACCTCTAAGGTCAAGGGAATAGAAGTGGCCCCTTAGGGCCCAATCACAGAGTAGCCTTAGACTTTCAGAGTGGCAGTTCTGGGTGGTGGGAACTGAGGGTGGGGAAGTCAGAGCCCATCTACCTGTATTCTTTCCTCTCGACTCCCTTCGATTAGCCCCTGGAGGGGGACTGGTGGGTAGAGAAGGGGCGAAAATTGCAGGAGAGGCAGGAGGGTGCAGAAATTCTAGCTTCCAACTGCCATTCACCTTTGAAGGAAGGCTTGGGCTGGCTGTGCCAACACTTACCAGCTGCTGTGGGGGACATACCTGGCATATGATCTCCCTTTCTTTCTGCCTCACCCCTACCTACACCTGGTGACATCAGCTGGAAGGAAAGATCTATCCCTTCTATACACTGCAGGGCAAGACAAGTTTGGCACCTTTGGGAAGTTGGTGAGGTTTGGCCTCTGTGCTCTCCTCTCAACCCTATTCGACCCCCTCTATTTCTACTATCCCTGTCCTCCTTCTTCCAAAAGCCAGTCCTGCAGGGTCTTGCTCTCAGCTGGCTGTCAACTAAGGTGTTAGCTGTCAACTAAGGTGTTAGCTGTCAACTAAGGTGTTAACTGATATCTAAGGTGTTAGCTGATAACTAAGGTGTTAGCTGACAACTAAGGTGTTAGTTGATAAGGCTTAACACCCCCCAAGGGGTATGTGCATTTTAATAGGGGATTGTTGAAAAGAACTGGCCTTTAAGACTCAGATGATATACTCAATATTCGTGGAATTTCGGGCAATGGTGTTGATTAAGGGTGGAGGTGTGGGTAGTCCCCTTCTAAATCATACCACTTCAGTAATCACTCATTTGTAAGCTCACATGTGTGTATGCACGACCATATGCATGTATGCACATGTGTGTGCGCACGTGTACACACACACACACATATATAGCTCTCTATTATTCTCCCCAAAAGGTTCTGAATTGTATGGATATAGGTATATATTTTTATGACAGGTAATAGTAATAATACTTCCCTCATAGCTCAGTTGGTAAAGAGTCTGCCTGCAATGCAGAAGATCTGGGTTCGATTCTTGGGTTAGGAAGATCCCCTGGAGATGAAAATGGCAATCCACTCCAGTATTCTTGCCTGGATAATCCCATGGACAGAGGAGTCTGGCAGGCTACAGTCCATGGGGTTGCAAGAGTTGGACACGACTTAGCGACTAAACCACCACCAATAGTAATAACAACAAATACATATAACACTCTATGACAGGTACTGTTCTGAACACTTTACATATTTATACATACTTATTTCCTCTTATTCTGGTTCTATACTTGAGGAGGCTGAGAGAGGTGATGTAACTTGCCACCAGGCCACACACTACTAGTCTAGGTAGCTGGTGTGGCTCCACACCCCAGCTCTTACTACCACACTGAACGTTTCTCATCTGGTAGACAGCAGGGTAGACCACTGTAGGGTGGGAAGATCCTAGGGTGTGGGGTTGTGTGTTTGCTTACAAGGGTTGACTCCAAGTCTTTAAACCTTAACAGATAAGGCAGAGGCTTCTTTGAATTGAGAAAATGTGCACATTTTATGTCGGGGGTGTGCATGTGGGCAGAGACTGTGGAAAGCACAGGTTGATATACTTACTGTGTGGTATGAGTGCTCCATGTGCTGGGAGAGACACCGACCACCTACTACGGGGAGCGTGCAAACTGTACAGGGCTCGGTGTGCATGTGTTGAAGTTAACAGTCCCGTGAGAAAGTTCCATGTTCATCTTTACCCCACACCCAGCCCCTACTTTGTGACTCACCTTGCTGCCCTTTGGAATTGCCTCTGTCGGGAGGCTGAGCTCTACTAAAGTCTACTCCCGATCCACAAGAATCATCCTCTTGCTGGCCAGAGGAGAAGATGAACCCAATGCCCAAATGAGGGCAGACGGGAAAATGGATTGGAAGTTGAATAAAAGACATGTATGCAGGGAGAGTGGCATATGGGAAATCTCGGTAGGGATTTTGCCAAGTAGGGCTGGGACAACAGTAGCAGAGGTGGGAAGTGTTTATGTGTATGTTCCTCCTCTTTTGGGAACAGGAATCTTGGAAATGAGATTTACAAAGTTGCTGAAGGCCCACAGGTCCTTTTCTAGGGCATTTTGCAGGTGAGAGAGACTTGGGTGGATGAACCTTTTAACAAAATTTCCCAGATTATCATTGTGCACAGGGTGGAGTGGGGCAGGCCAGAGGCTGCTGTAGTACTGCCTGGGCATGGCTGTGGCTTCTACTAGGAAGGACATAGGTAGGGACAGGTAAAGTTGATAAATCACAGAACTGTACAAAAAAGCTCTTGATGACCCAAGTAACCACAATGGTATGGTCACTCACCTAGAGCCAGACATCCTTGAGTGTGAAGCTAAGTGGGCTTTAGGAAGTATGACTATGAACAAAGCTAGTGGAGGTGATGGAATTCCAACTGAGTTATCTCATATCCTAAAAGATGATGCTGTGAAAGTGCTGAACTCAATGTGCCAGCAAATTTGGAAAACTCAGCAGTGGCTGCAAGACTGGAACAGGTCAGTGTTCATTCCCATCCCAAAGAAGGGCAATGCCAAAGAGTGTTCAAACTATCATACAATTGTACTCATTTCACATGCTAACAAGATAATGCTCAAAATCCTTCAAGTGAGGCTTCAACACTGTGTGAACCAAGGACTTCCAGATGTACAAGCTGGATTTAGAAAAAGGCAGAGGAACCAGAGACCAAATTGCCAACACTCATTGGATCATAGAAAAAGCAAGGGAATTCCAGAAAAACATCTACTTTTGCTTCATTGACAATGCTAAAGACTTTGATTGTGTGAATCACAACAAACTGTGGAAAATTCTTAAAGAGATGGGAATACCAAACCACCTTACCTGCTTCCTGAGAAACCTGTATGCAGGTTGAGAAGCAACAGTTAGAACCAGACATGGAACAATGGACTTGTTCCAAATTGAGAAAGGAGCACATCAAGGCTGTATTATGATGTATATTATCACCCTGCCTATTTAACTCATATGCAGAGTACATCATGCAAAATGCCAGGCTGGAATTAAGTTTGCCAGGAGAAATATCAATAACCTCAGATATGGAGATGACACCACTCTAATGGCAGAAAGCAAAGAGGAACTAGAGAGCCTCCTGATGAAGTTGAAAGAGGAGAGTGAAAAAAGTCAACATTGAAAAACTAAGATCATGGCATCTAGTCTCATCATTTCATGGCAAATAGATGGGCAAAAAAATGGAAACAGTGACAGACTTTATTTTCTTGGGCTCCAAAATCTCTGTGGACTGTGACTGCAGCCATGAAATTAAAAGACACTTGCTCTTTGGAAGGAAAGCTATGACAAACCTAGACAGCATAGTAAAAAGAAGGGACATCACTTTGCCGACAAAGGTCCATATAGTCAAAGATATGATTTTTCCAGTAGTCATGAACAGATGTGAGAGTTGGACCATAAAGAAGGCTGAGTGCTGAAGAACTGTGATGCTGGAGAAGACTCTTAAAGTCCCTTGGACTGCAAGCAGATCAAGCCAGTCAATCCTAAAGGAAATCCACCCTGAGTATTCATTGGAAGGACTGATACTGAAGCTGAAGCTCCAATACTTTGGCCACCTGATACCAAGAGTCAACTCATTGGAAAAGACCCTGATGCTGGGAAAGATTGAAGACAGGAGGAGAAGGGGATGACAGAGGATGAGATGGTTGGATGGCATCACTGACTGAATGGACATGAGTTTGAGCAAATTCTGGGAGATGGTGAAGGACAGGGAAGCCTGGCTTGCTGCAGTCCATGGAGATGCAAAGAGTTGGAAACAACTGAGCAACTGAACAACAACAAGGAGGAGGAGGAGCCTTCAACCCTATGTTCTGGCTCTGGTGGATGGGACAGCCAACAGTGGATTCCAGAGCCTGGAGGTCAAGGGAGAAGTCTGAGCTGGAGACAAGCATTCTAAAGAGTGTTTTGCATGTAACATTGTACTGCTTTTTGTCATTGCAAAAGTAATACTTGCATATTAAAGAAAATATAGCAAATGTAGACAAACAAAAAGAAGACCACAATAATTTGCAACATTCTTGTTAGAGATAACAAGTGTTAACATTTTAGTGTGTTTCCTCTTTCTTGTCCTTTTTTACCCCTGTATGTGTTTACTGGTTTGGTTTTATAAACTGATCTCTAAAGTGTACTGTGAACATGTGCTGATATGAAATTTAATCTCCAATTTCTTTTTGTTACAAAGCATTTAACACAGTAACTAAACTAGAATTTGTATACTTAACTCCTTGTTGTTTGATATTCAAGTTATTTTTAAAATATCTTTATTATACTGATGGTTGTAATGAGTATCTTTGTGGCCAGTGAGACAGAGATTTTTAGGCTGTTAGCTCTGTGCCTTTCCACCCCCTCTCCTCCCAGGGCCCTTCAGCTGGGGTGGGGCAGTGATAGTCTGGGCTTGAGTACTTGAAATGCTGCCAGGGACAGGCTGTGGGGTCTTGGGCAAGTCCTGTTTTCTCTCTGGGGCCTGAATCGGCCCATCTGTGCAGTGGAAGACATCAGACCGGGTGAAGTTCTTGAATTTTCCTTGGCAATGTCAACACTGCCCTCAATGAGTGCCTGCTTTCATTCTCTTTAGTGTCTTTCTCTGGCCTCCATCTTCTTCGCTACCTAGACTCTCTATTTTTCATTTCCTCACTTCTGCCAGCCCCTGCTCTGGTCCTCTTCTCCTTGGCTCTCTTACTGGATCAGACTGCCAATGAGCTGTGGCCTTAGCTGCAAGGTGGGGCATTTCAGCAGAGGTCTATCATGGGCATCAGGTCCTTGTGGCAGTTCTTGGTGCCCCAGAGGCCACAGTGACATTGAAATTTCATGGCACTGGCCGTCAGGTAACGGAGCAGGCAGGCAAGGCGCTCCTGAAGTGAAAACCGAGGCTCTGGGAAGAGGCAAGGAAGGCTGAGGATTTCTGGACCTCATCCTGAAGGGGTGATTTTCCTCATAGAGGCTGGCACAATGCTGGGATCAGAGTTTCTGGATCCAAGTTTATGCCAGGATCTCTGGACAGTTTCCAGGGGTCTGGGGACCAGTTCTTTGAAATGAATTGCAAACGGGTGTAGGTGTGTGTTTCTAGAGTCCAGTTCTTCCTTCAAGATGCTCAAGAGTCATATGACTTCAGGAAAAGATTGAGGAGCCTTGGCCTAAAGGTCTTTTTGTCCCTTCCCTTGTCTCCAGGCAGGATCCATTGTCCAGTCACCAACACACACATGCACAAGTCCAGGTGCTGGGGATTGACTCCAGTGAAGTCATCCCTGGGATGGTGACCTCAGTGTTGCTTAGGGAGGCACTCCCCACACATCACTCTTGGGAATTAGTCTTTATAGCCACCATTCAGTGACTTCTGCCCTTTCCAAAGTATTCTGTGATGAGCAGAACCTGCTCAGCCAAGAGGCCAGGCAGGGAGCATCTACAGGAGAGGTAGCAAAGGGTGGAATATCTACAGCTTGGGGTCTCTGAAAGTGCCTGAGGATGCGAGTGTGTGGAGTCATGCAGAGCTGGATTGGAGAGGATTAGATAATCGACCTCATAATTGACCTAATTAGTGAGTGGCTATGTGGAGAGCCCTTGGGGAGGCTGGGCCTGCAGGTGGCACAAAGGCCAGGCAGAAACAGATAGAGGCTGTAAGAGCCAAAGCCTGGGTGTTTGCCAGCAAGTGGAAAGGGAGAGCATTGCAGGGAGAGGGCGAGACTTGAGGGCACCAAGCAGAGAAGGAAGGGCAGGGATAACAGGGCTGACTGAAAGGACAGGGAAAGTGTCAGGGGAGACCCTGAGGGCAGAGGCGCAGAGACTGAGGTGACGATGAGGGGAAGGACCAAGATATAGGCACACCAAGGGGCAAGGCGCCAGGACTAGACAGACAAGCACAGGGAGGGAACAAGTCCTGGGGACACCGAGGTAGGGTCAGAGGAGGGAAAATGAAGACCTTGAGGGCAGAAGGCAGAGGTTCGGGGGCCTGGAGAGGAAAGGAGAGTCACTGGGGGGAGCGAGAGCAGCAGCTGAGAGAAACCTGGGAGGGGAAGTGCAGGGCCCGGGGGCTCCCTGGAATTCTGTGGACCAGCAATGGAAGCAAAGAACCTGACTTCAGGGCCCATATCTGGGCAATGTGTGTGCACGTGTCCCCATACGTATGTGCATTTGTATGAATGGTCACTATAACCCCGTCTGGGGATTTAAGGAATCTCATGGCATCTCGGTGGGAGGAAAGGGGGTTGGGAAGCACTGGGAATGGAGACTGGAACTCATGAAGCTCAAAGCAAGCTTTGGGAAGAACTTGGCTCTTGGGGCTCCCCCCTCAGGAGGAATTCTTTCAATGAATGCTCACAGTGTGCTTCCGAGATGCCAGAAAGTGTTTTAGGAGCTGGGAGACATCAGTGATTAGCCCTGACAAAGATCTCATAGAGCTTACATTCTAGTGAGAGGAGACGAATACTAACATAACAAATGAGTAAACCCTGCAGTGTATTTGAATGTGGTTAGTACTATGGAGAGGAAAAGGACCAGATCACAGAGATCAGGGAGGACCAGGATGGCGTAGGCAATGATCTGCATTCTAAATAGAGTAGTTCTGCCGGGTGTCGTTGAGAGAGTGACAAGAGGCATGTGAGTAAAAAAATGAAGGTGAGGGAGGGAGCTTTGCTTCTATCTGAGGGAAGAGTCCTCTGGACAGAAGGAGCAGCAGGTGTAAAGGCCCTGAGGCAGGAGGATGCCTGGTAGCTAGCTGGAGGACAAGTGATGAGGCCTGTGTGACTGGAGGGCAGTGAGCAAGGAGGTTAGGAGGAGAGGTCAGAGAAGTGATGGTGAGGCAGGGAGGGCATGTGTTGCAGTGCCCTGGAAAGGGCCATGGAAAGAATTGTGGCTTTTACTTTGAGTGAGGTGGCAGCTGCTGCAGGGCTTGCAGCAGAGGAATGACAGGATCTGCCAGTTTTAGCGGGCCCCCCTCCCTGATGGGTATGTAGATACCAGGCTTTGGTGGGGTCAAGCCAGAGAGCAGTGAGGAAACTCTGCTCATGAGCTGTTGAGCTCACATGAAGGGAGCCCAGCCAGGATAGCAGTGGAGAGGCGGGTGGAAAGCCCCATCACTGCCCACCTCCCAGGCTTGCCTGGCCCCGGCTAGGGTTAGTCAGGGCCAAGTGAAATGCCCTGTCTAAGAAAGGAATATGAATCCAGGTCTTGGAGTTCCCACCCAGCAGGAATCTGGCATATCTGATGAAGAGTTAGGTCTAGGGGTGCTTTGTTGAAAGCTGCTGATCCTTGGTGCTTGGTGGGCAAGGAATTTACAGGAGAAATAGCATCTTCAGTCCCTGTGCCTGGGGTGCTGGGAGTGTGGTTGAGGCAACTAAACACACACTGACACATCAGCGGAGGAAGACCCTTCATATACATGTTTAGGCACAAATTCCCGTGAGCAAATGGCCAGCATTGTACATGCACACCAGCTGAGCTGCACACGCATGCCTACAGCAATGTGTACCCATGGACACTGATACATGGCTTATACCATCATATGATGCCGAGCCTTCACCATGGGCAGCAGCCCATTCCAAGCCTCATCTTCCACCAGCCTCTGTCTCTCCTTCTCCATCCCAAGCAAGCCATCTTCCTCAAACAGGCTATGTGTTTCACACCAGTCATTGTCCTTTTGTACACGTTTCCTCTGCCTAGAGTAACCCTCTTATTTTCTCTGATCTCCTTCAACAACAATTGCTGAGCTTCCCGCTGCAGCATGGAGCACGTGAGTCTGTCAGCACCCATGTGTTTCTCTCTCTCCTTTTCTGCCCTGGGGCCCCGGAGCCTTGTCTGTCTTCTTTACCACTAGACCCCAAGATCAGTGCCTAGCGCATTCTAAGTGCTCAACCAGTTGCTGGATGAATGCAGAACTTTAAGGAGTAGAGGGTCTGAGGTGGGCTGCAGGGAAAGACAGACCAGAGATAAGGTGGCCAGAGCAGGCCAGGCCCCCTTGTCTGAGAGGTGGTCATGGTGACAAGCAGGATGTATCTGAGGTCCCTGGTGCAGCCCCACAAGCCCCAGGGGTTAGCTTACCTCCCCCTCCAGGCTGAAACAGAGGGGCGGGGATGTGGTGGAGGGGAGGGGACAGGGAGAAAGAGCAGATTAATCTGGGGATTAATTGAAGGACTTGGCGGCCCTGGCAGCGCGTGCTTGGGGCAGTGGCTCTAATGGCTTAATCAGATTACAGGCCTCGGCACATGGTCGGTCCCAGCAGTGCCCAGCCTCCCCCCCTCAAGAACAGACCCGTTGCACGGCTCTCCAGGATGCAGCCTACACCCTGTGCCCAGGGCCCACTTTGAAACCTGGCGTTTTGAGCCTCCACTGGGGAGACCCCCTGCCTGTCCAAGTTAGCCAGGTCCAGGCTCACTAAGTGAGCTGGTCAGAAGGGCATGGATTTGTAGCCGAGACAGCACTTTTTAGCTGTGTGACCTCAGATAAGTTAACTGACCTCTCTGAGTCTGAGCACGCAGGCTCCTGTTTGTGGCCTGCCTCTTCCCCTCCACCCAGCCCAAGTCTCTCCCCAAGCCTGCCCAGTGAGCTTAGAAGTATCACCATGATGCTGAAAAGAATCCTAGAAGAGGAGAAGTCTGAGAGTCTGGGGCAGTAGCCAGTATTGATCAGAGGCCAACTACCCCCGTGATTCTTTTGTGAAAGGGGATAGTAACTCCTCCCTTGAGGAACTGATGTGAGAATTAGACAAAATGTAAGTGAAAGTGGTTTGCACTTACCTTTTATTGCTGGTAGAGTCCATTATTCCTTTCCTCCTACTGGTCCAGTCCAACTAAGGACAGAAGTGAAGGATACAGAAGGGACAAGAGTTAACAACCAAGAATTAATAGCAATCATAATCAGCAGCCATTCCAACAACCAGCTCGTGTGTGGTGCTTTAAAACCGAGGCAGTGCTTTCCTGTCCATGACCCTGTTTAATGCAGAGGATAGCCCTTGGAGCACTGTCCGGGGTCTTGTGGGGATGGACAGCCTTCATGTGAAAGACAAGAAAGCAAGCAAGGCCAAGAGAAGAGATGGGTTGCCTCAGCCAGTGGCCAGGAGCGGTATTCAACAAGGAAATCCTGTCCGCACATGTGCTGGTAGAATGAGCAGGTGCCAAATAAGCTGGGGTCTCCAACCTGAGCCCCTAGACCAGCAGTCTGGAGGTGGGAGCACTTGGCTCTGCTGCCTCTTCCTCTGTGTCTGGCAGAGCCGGGCTGAAACCCTGGGCTTCAGTGAAGGTGAGAAACCAAGCCGATGTGGGCAAGTCCCACGGTTCTAAAACCTCAGATCCCAGGCTTGGGGCTGGTAAGGGCGGGGGTGGCTGGAGAGGTTCCCTGTGTAGGCCTTCCTGCAGGAAAGCCTCTGGCTGTCCTGGGAGTGGCCAGGCCACCAGGGCCTGGATGAAGGTGCTGTTTGGGAGCAGGTTGGCTTCTGGCCTCCCCTTCTCTTGCCCCCGGTAGTTTATTTGGAGTAATTTGTTAAGCTGTTCCAACTTGTCAGCAGCCACTTCCAGGCCTCTGCCTCCTGCTTGCTTTTGGGGAGGGGGCGTTTGAAAGTGTCCAGAGCTGAGGGGTAAGCTAGAGAAGGCGAGGTCGTCTCAGAAACAGGAGGTGGCCAGGCCTCTCTCCACCTGGAAGCCTTACCTCCATAGGGTGCCACATCTGAAGGGAAGAGATGGCCTAATCCACCCCTCTCCCTCACATCCCTGCCTCTTCCAGCTTCGCTCCAGTGTCAGGGAAAATAACGAGGTATCCAGGGAGAAACTGGTGGCTGGGGTGGGCTCAGGCAGTCAGGGTGGCCTCTGACAAATATGGGTAGGGGTGGGCCTGGGAAAGAGGCGGAGATGGCTAGGAGGCTCCGGACTGTTCTGCGGCACTCTACCTCGGGTGGGCTGTCAGCAGTGTGCACAGAGTGCACTAGGTAGGATCACATGGGGCCAGGCACTGAACTCCTGGGTTTCACTGGAATTAACTCCTTTTATCCTTGTAACCTTGTCATTTGTAGATGGGGAAACTGGGGCTCAGAGAGGCAAAGTGACTTGCCCAAAGTCACATAGCTCAGACGTGAACTGGCTAAACTTGAACCTAGAACTGGCTGACCCCAAGGCCTTCAGAGTACGTAGGACTGCACTGAATGAAAAAGAAAGAAAAAGCTCATTTAGGGAGACCCAAGAGTAGCTCACCAGTTTGCCAGGACTCTGGCTGATATGAGCTTTGGTTTCCCACCCCTGTGAGAAATGGGAGCTGGGCTGGGGCCTCTGGGTGGATCCTGCTCAGTCTTATGGTCAAGGATTTCCCAGCTGTCTTTTACTCCTCGCCATGGTCAGTCTGCCAGCCAGTCATGGCTGGGGGCAGAAGGCAAACCTGGAAGAGCTTGACCCACCTTGGGGTGAGAGAGGTGGAGGGGAGTATTGCTTCTGAGAGAGCAGGCCCATAGCACCCGACCAGGTACGTCTTTGAGCAAGACTTGGCAAGAAGAGACAGGTCTGAGGCGAGCTTTGGCTCTTAATCACTGCTCACCTCCCTCCTGCATGCCCTGCTACCCTCCTGGGAGCTGGGCACCATGGGGGGCTGGGAATGAGAATGTCCTGCCTGCCACATCCCCTCGGCCTGGCCCTGCCTCACAGACTCTGGGGGAAGCTCATTAGCTCGGGGGGCACCCTGCCCTCCCCTCACAGCTTGTCACACAATTAGCCACCCTCTCTGTACAAGTTGCTGTGTAATTATTGGGTCTTGGCGGGCTTGGGGCCATGTAATTAGCCTGCCCCAGCCTCTAACCAGCTCTCAGGGTCATTAGTAGGCTCACTGGGGGTGGACGGCTTGGCAAAGCATCTGCATGACAATGCACACACATTGTGGCACCTCTGCAGGCGCCCAGGGCAGAGGGTCAACTGGTGGCACTGTGCTGTCCAGCTCCTGGGCACATCTGCCTCTACCCCAACTGCCTGCTCAGAGGTGCTTTCAACGATTACAAACCTGTTCCCATCCTATCTCTTCTGGGAGTCTCATTGCAGCCCTGGAGGTAGGAATTCTGCTTATCCCCATTTCACAGATGAGATAACCGAGGCTTATAGTGGGGCCAGGACTCCCCTAAGCTCACTCGTCTCACAGGTGGTAGAACCAAGATCAGCACTCAGCCTTGCTTGGTTTTTCCCCGGGGGATGCCTGGAAACAGACTTGCTCCTGAGGGTAAGGGACTGAAGCTGAGCCACAAGCTATACCAAGGAGCCTTGCTTGCTCCCTAGGGCCTCTGGCAGGGCCTTTTCTTTGGCCCTGAGCTGCTGCCAGGCTCTTCCTGGACCTTCCTTCAGGAGCTTTCAGAATTTTTCCCCAAGCCAGCAAAAAGGCAGCTTTCCTAAGCCTTCCAAGGGAAGAGCTGCCAAGACCCTCTTAGTACCTCTGTCTGGAAATGTCTCTTCTATCCATTGCCAGCTGCGTCCTTGGAGGCCTAACAGTGGGCATCCTTGGTTTCACAAGGATATTTCTTCACTGAGACTCTGTTCCCTGTCCCTCTTCCAAGGTCCTTCCCCTGCCTTGAAAGGTCTTTCACCAGCTCTCAGACTAACCTGCTGTCTGGGAGCCAGCCTGGGTTATGTGGCCCTTCATTAGGACCCTCTGCCCAGTTGGTGGAGGTGAGGAGGGAGGTGACTAGGGCTCCTGGATGCTTAAGCCACTGTTTCTGCTTTGCAGGGCTTTTAGGGAATGTTTACCACGGACTTTGGCAGGTCAATAGCGTGTTACTCTGACCATTTACAGTTGTTCTGTCTTGAGCAGGTTACTTAACCTCTGAGCTGTGCAGGAGTTGTAGGAACTAAATAGCATAAGCGGCAAATGCCTGGCTCTGCCGGCACATGGCACAAAGTGAGCCCTCTTCCTAGTGCTCAGCAGCTATTGGCCCCTGAAACCAATTCCAGCTTCCATTTCTCCCCGGGCCCCAAACAAAGTCCCCACAGAGCCCCAGTGTTCTGCACCTTGCCCCTCCCCTGCTGCCTGCCCCTGGCAACCCCCAGCCACCTTCTAACTCCCTCTGTACCCCTTCCCCATTTCGAAGGCTGCATTATCCTAGCTGCAGGGAAATTAGTTGTTCCCTTGAAACCCCGGCCCCGCCCTCCTGCCCCCCTCCCCAGGGCTGGTGACAAGTATGTGGGACTTAATTGGCTGGCATGAAAGGCAGCCCTGACATTAATTGGCTGCATTTGGCAGGCAGGCCCCCAGCCTCCCCCTCCTCTCTCCAAACCCCTACCGCTTCCCAGGAACCTTATCAATCCCACCACAGGGACCAAGAGCTTCGAGGCCCCTGCCAATTAGGCACTTT